>SOZI01000012.1:0-226979 GCA_006352295.1 Rhodotorula diobovata | reverse complement strand
AAGAGCCTGCTTGCGCCGTCCAGCACGCACCAGAATGCGCAAGGCCCTGCTCCTCAGCAATTCGCCGCATCTCACCATGTCGGGCAATTGCAAGTGGTGCTTGGTCATGCTCCGAGTCGTCCCCTCCCTCCGCTCTCTCTTACTCTCTCTCTCTTGGCTCCTTGCTCTTCACCTCTTCAACACGCTGGCCCGAGTCTCGCTGCTGGCCGCCTCCGCTGCGCTCTTCCTCGCCGTTGCCCTCGCGACTCTCGCTCACCTCGTTCAACTCCCTCTCCGGACCCTCACACCTGTCATGTCGACCAAGGCTGCGCTCAAGGTCGTCCCGCGGAGGCACGGTGCCCGCGGACACGCTCACCACGGCTGGCTCAAGACGTTCCACACGTTTGTGCGTCCCCCCTCCCGACCCCATGACGCACACACTCGAGCTGACTCTGGCTATGTACTCGGCTCTGACAGTCCTTTGCGTCGTACTACGACCCCGAGTTCAGCCAGTGGGGTCCACTGCGCGTCATCAACGAGGTGAGTTGCGCGTCTCCGAGGCGCGAGGGACAGCCCTAGCCAGACGAGCTGACCGGGCCTCTCTCGCAGGACCGCGTCGAGGCCGGGACAGGGTTCGGGACGCACCAGCACCGCGAGTTTGAGATCTGGTCCTACATTGTCGACGGCGAGCTCGAGCACAAGGACTCGATGGGCAACCTCGAGGTGCTCAAGCGAGGCGACATCCAGAGTGGCTGCCCCCTTCCGCTTCTCGCGCTCACTTCGCTCTGGCCCTCGACTGACACGACCGAGCTCTCCCACAGTGACGTCTGCGGGGACGGGCATCTCGCACAGCGAGTACAACCGCAACCCGCGGCAGGACGTCCACTTTTTGCAGATCTGGGGGCTCCCGAGCACGCGCGGCCTCACGCCCAAGTATTACAACCGGCACTTCTCTGACGAGGAGAAGCGCGACAAACTCGTCAAGGTCGTCGCACCTGCCGAATCGGAGGGCGTGAGCGATGAACGCAACGCAGAGGGCCCTGCGCCGGTGCGTCTCTCGTCCCCTCGCTCAGAGAGAGTCTCCCCCCTCTCTGGCTGACACTGCACCTCGCCCCTGTCGTAGGTACACGCGAGTCTGAGCATGCACGCGTCGATCCTGTCGCCCAAGGCGTCGGTCAAGCACACGCTCGCGGCGTCGACGACCAAGGCGTTCGTGCACCACATCATGCGCAGCGGGTACCGCGGCCCGACCGTCGCCGCGAGCGACAAGTTTGAGGACGGCGGAGCCCGGGTTCAGCTCAACGGCGGGCTCGTCCTCGAGGAAGGGGATGGGGCGTTCGTGACGGTTGCTGCGGGAGGAGGGGAGAGAGAGGTCGAGGTGAGGAACGTCGGCGAGCGCGACGCAGAGTGGCTCCTGTTCGAGATGAGCGACTGAGCGCTCTGACTTTGCACTATAGCTCGCCGTCCTGTTGCTTCCAGTAGATCCACCCTCGAGCCCCTTCTTGCAAGCTTCAGAGTACTTGACCTTGTCCCTCCCCGGCGAGCATGTGCAAGTCCCGAGTGAAAGCGTCGCGTCACTCTGACTTTGGGCGCTGGTCTTTGAACGTACTCTCTTCTCACTTGTTGATGCCGCGCTGCCACTCTGCGAGACCCGTCGCGCGACTTTCACGAGCCGACGGTGGTGATCTCCGCGCGCGGCGTCGGCGCAACACCATTGAACGCCTGCTCCTCTCGCTCCCCTCCACCCTCACCAGCCATGCCACCAAACCCACCACGGTCACGCACGGCCTCACCCACCCCTCACGACGACCCCGCCGCCCGCTGGCGCGCCATCCGCGCTCAGTGGCTCCGCCCGCCGCCAAGCGATGATGGCGAGGCTCACGGAGGTGACGGCGACGAGCCGCCCGCCGCGGCGGCTCAGCAACGGCGGCGCAAGGAGCGCGACCCGGTGTTCCAGCAGCGGATCGCGACACTCGGACAGCTGCTCCGCGAGGCCAATGCCGCGGCGACGGGTCCCCCTCCCCCTGCTCCTGCTCCGGGCGGGCCGCCCGCTCCTCCACCGCTCGCCTCGGCCGCGCTGCTCGTCCCTGCGCTGCAGCGCGCAGACGACGGGTCCGGCGCGGGAAGTAGCGGGAGCCGGCTCGGAGGCGGCAAGGGCAAGGAGCGCGCCGAGGACACCTTGGACGACGAGGTGCCCGACGGGGGGATGCCCATTCGAGACGTGGGGCCGAACGGAGGACAGGGAGACCCGGTGCATGAGCTCAAGAAGGTGTCAGAGGTGCGCTGGCCTGATCTCGCTTGTCCGGCGTGAATAGCCCCGCTGACCCGCGGACGCCGTTCGGGACGTGCACAGGGCATCTTCCTCGCCTTCAAGCAGGGCCGGGCGCTCAAGGAACCGCTACCGCTCTCTCTCGTCGTGCGTCGGGCCGTCCTTCGTCGAGCGCGAACGGAACTGACCGGCTGTCGCACGGCACGGCGCAGACGTCCCTCCTGTACCGCTCGTGGCTCATCGACGGCACGATCCCGCTCAACTACGTCGCCGAGCCCGCGCCCCTCGCCGCATCCACACCCGGGCCCGCACTCGCGCCCGCGCCCATACCGCCGCACCTCCAAGCCGAAGTGCTGTCGAGCTCGCGCGCCGCGTCCCCCTCGTCCACCTCCGCGGGACCCTCGCCGCAGCTCGACGCGGCCTCGATCCCCACTGCCACCACCACCAGCAGCGCAGCAGCGAGCACAGGGCGCGAGCGCGCCCCGTCTCTCCTCGCCGCCCTCTCGGAACACAACTCGAACGCCGTGACCCCCCTGCCTTCGTCGTCCGGGACGGGCTCGGGCTCGGCCTCGTCCGACCCTGGCGCACTCGCACTCCCCGCGACGCCCTCGCCCCCAGGTCGCGCACCCCCCGCCGTTGCCGTCGCGCCGAAACCGGGGCTGCACCCGCTCCAGGCGCCGTCGTCCCCGGCTCCGGGGGACGGGGACGCAGGGAGCGGGACGGGGAGCCGGAGCGGGGGCGGCGGGAGCGGGACGCTCAAGCTCGATGTCCTGAGGGGCAGCCGGTGGCGCACGGAGAAGGAGATCGCGAGCGGGAGCGACGTCATCTAGGGAGGGGGTCCGGTCCCTCGAGGGGGTGGGGTGGATTGCGCTTCGGGATGGGGATCTACAAGGGGGCGGGCGCACGCGACAGGGAGAGAGTGAGGGAGGGGGGTATGCGAGGGAGCCGGGCGGGGGTGGGGGTGGGTATCGTTCGGCGGGCGGAGAAGGTGAGGGCGGGCAAGGGGGGATCACCGTACCGGGGGCGCGACCTGTATGCGCGAGGGGAAGGAACGAGTCGTTCATGGTGTCAGTCGTTGGTATTCTCGCCTGTCTGCATTTGCATCCACGTGTCGTTTCGCGCAGGAAAGGAGCGGGGGACGCACGAGGACGACGCCGTCGCCGCGGACGAAGAGCATGTCGCTGTTGCGCTTGACGGTCTGCGGACGGGGCCGGGTACGGTGAGTCTGACTGACGGAAGCAACGAGGTCCACGGGCATGAGGACTTACGCGGACGACGTCCTGACCCGTCTGCTCGTCCGAGTCGACGAGGTAGATGGTTTCCTCGACGTCGCTGAGGACCATGTTCATGTGGCCGTCGTAGGCCTATGTGTGTGTGTGTGTGTGTGTGTGGCTGTGGTCAATGTCTGTACGGCCCTAGTGCTTGGGCAGGAGAGAGAGAGACGCACATGGAGGACTCCCCTCAGTTCCCGGTCGCCGCGAAGCTTGACAAAGACGCGCTCCGAGAGGGACACGCGGATGAGGTCAAAGGGCTCTGCGATCTGGGCAGAGGCCATCTTGGGTCCGGTGCGTGGGAGGGGAGGGGAAGGGCAGGAACCCAGGAGGAGGAGAGCGGGGGAGGAGCGAGGCAAGGTGGCTCTCGTCCACCATCACCCCGCACCCGCTAGAGGGTGCTCTCCGTGCACCTAGTACTCGGGACAGAGTCCTCACAGCCCCCCACGTCAGGCAGCGCTCTTCCCTCCCCGCCTTGCCCGCTCCCGCTCTCCTCCTCCCCTCCTCCTGTCGCCTCGTCCCTCGCCGAACCCGATCACCCGTCTCTGGCCCCTTTGACGCCTGCTGCCCAGGCCCTGACATACTCGCAGCATGGGCAAGTACTACTGCGACTACTGCGACGTGCGCCCACCCCCCCTTGACCCTCTCTGCCTCGCCCCGCTGCTCTCGCTCACCTCGCCTCTCTGTCGCCCGCGCAGGTCTTCCTCACGCATGACAGCTCGTCAGGTAGGTCCCAATCGACGCACACCGTGTGAGACTACTCACTGACGAGGCCTCCCTGATCGCCCACGCAGTGAGGCGCGCACACAACTCGGGTCGCAACCACCTGTCCAACGTCCGCGACTACTACGCCAGTGCGTCCCCCTCTCCTCGACCTGCCCCCCTAGCCCCGCTCGTGCCGATAGCTCACACGACCGTCCCATCCCCACCCCGGCAGACCTCGGCAGCGAGCGCGCGCAAGAGCTCATCGACGAGATCTGCCGCAAGTACGAGAACGGCGGCGGAGGCCAGGCCCGCATCCTCCAGATGGGCGCAAACGGTCTCCCCGCATCGATGGGCAACCTCGCCTTCGTCGCACCGGGCGCCGGCGCACCCCCGCCAGGCGTCGGTGGAGGAGGTGCTCCCCCGAGTGCGTCCTCGTCTCCCTCCCTCTCTCGTCACTTCCCCGCCCCGCTAACCCCCTCCCCCGCCCGCGTCCCTCCCCACCGCAGTGCGACTCGTCGGCGGCCCAATGGGCGGCGGTCCCGGCTTCCCCGGCTCGCCCGCACCCGGCGGACCCCCGCCGCCAGGGATGGGCTTCACGCCCGGCACGGGCGCCAACGCGGCGCTCGGCGCGCCGTCGAGGTACGGCGCGCCGCCCGTCGGGGCGGGTGGGCCCGTCCCGCCGCAACCTAACTTTGGAGGGCCGGGGACGCCTGGTCCGCTGGGGGGTGGTGCGTCGTCCGCACCGGCTCTCGTTCGAGGAGATGCGACACTGACTGACGGCCTTTGGGTGGCTCGCGCGCAGGGATGCCGCCTCCGCCTGGGTTCGGTTCGCCCGCGCCTCCTTCCGGTGAGCCCCGCCTCTCGTTCGACGGGCGCCCTGCGGCAGCAACCGCTGCCGCTCGCCGTCGTCAACACAGCGGTGCGGCCTTCGCTCATTCTCCCTCCTCTCTCCCTCTCGCAGGTTTCCGCCCTCCTCCCGGCGGCATGCCCCCTCCCGGCTTCTTCCCCGGTGCCGGCCCGGGCGCGACAGCGGCTGCTGCGCCCCCCTCGGCTGCGGCGCCTCCTCCTTCGATGGCGGCGATGCAGACGGGCGCGCCGAGCCCCGCGGGTCCTGGCGGCGCAGGAGGAGGTGGTGGAGGGGGCAAGCTCATCAATGGGCTCAACCCCGAGAGGGCAAAGATGCTGGGGTTGATCTGAGTCTTTGCTGCGTTTGGGGGGGGGGAGAAAAGGGAGGCGAGGTGGGGGAGCGAGGAGGGGAATGAATGGGGCCTTGCATGCCGTCGTATCGTGTCGCGCGTCGTCCCCTGCAGCTTGTAATCCTTGTGCGCGACATACTGTCAGGAGTTCCTCTCTCTCGGGCGAACAAGCGTTGAGGACGAGGCGGCGGCTCGACGAGGAGGTTGCCTTGTCTCCGCACGCGACCATGTCGTCGACGACGCAGCTGTCGCTCGAGCCGCTGCAGCCGTTTGCTGGCGATGGACACGACCAGGACCTGTTTGCCCGTCCGGCACGGCTGCACGAGGTTCGCTTGGATGACGGCCGAGAGGTGTTTACGCGGTGCGATCATCCTCCGCTCTCTCTCTCTCTTCACATTGGCTGACAACGACTGCGTGTGGACCATAGTGATGACCCCAAGAAGAGTCTCTCGGAGCGGCTCATGCGCGTCTGGGCGGAGCGCGGGGACTACTCGGAACTCTCCGAGGAGCGCATCCTCCACCCGCCAAAGGACCAGGAGCACACTCGGGAGGACGAGGACGCTCGGCCAGCCGTGGAAGACATTCGCGCACTGCAGGAAACCATGATCCACAACCTCGCGTGCGGCACCGTCTCGCTCATCGTTCTCCCTTCCTCTTCGCTGGACCTGACCTCTCCCTCTCTTGCCGCGCAGCCTCGCCCGAGGCGAGCTCACCACCGCCCTCGACCTTCTCTCCGTCCTCTCAGCCCCGCGTGACCCTCCCGACGTCGACGTCGCTTCCCTCCCGCTCCCACAGCAGACCCTCTCCGCCCTCCCGACCGTGCCTCCTCCTCCCCCTCCCGCCCTCGACCCACAGCAGAACCCGCTCGCGCCCCTCCCGCTCGCGAGCAGCCTCGACGCGCTGAGCCGCTCCGCCCGGGCCTTCTTCGGCGCGAGCGAGGCCCTCGTCCCGCTCTCGGACGAGGAACTCGCCGTCCTCGCTGCCTCTTCCTCCTCCGCCTCGGCAGCTCCACGCGCCCCACCCCGCCAGCGCGCCCGCCCCCGCGCTCCCGACCCCTGGCCTACCATCCTCCGCCTGCACCACGCGTCGCCTCGCCCGCTCGTCCCGCTCGGCGCCGCGCCCGGCGCGTCCCTCGCGGCGGGCAAGGGCGAGTCGCGCACGGCGCGCAGCGTGGGCGTCTTCTTCGGGGCGCAGGAGGCCCGCGCTGGGGCGAGGGCGGGCGCGGTCGCGAGGGTCGGGGAGCTGCTGGAGGAGGGGGCGGCGGAGAGGAGCGGGAGGAGGCTCGTGGTCGAGGTTGAGGGGGCGGCGGCGGTCGGGGAGAGGGAGAGGGTCGTCTGGGGACAGGAAGACGAGGTGGGATTGGATGGTGGAGAGGATGCGGCGGAGGAGATGGACAAGGTCGAGAGGGTGCTCAGGGCGAGGGGCAACGCCGTCTTTGCCGAGGAGCTGTTCGCCCAGGTGCGCCTGGCCCTCTTCCTCTCTGTCTTGCTCACCTGCGGACATACACTCACTTGCGTCGCCAACAGCTCACGACCGAGTCGCGCACGGACGGCGCGCTGCGCGCCGAGCTGCAGCTGGGCAGCCGCACCGAGGGCGACACCGTTTCCCTCAGCGGGAGCGGGTGGACCCTCCGCATCAGCATGGTGCGCCGCGGCCCTTTCTCCTCTCTCCCCTCTCTCCCGCTCTTCCGCTCACTCGCTCTCCACGCACGGACCGCACGCCCGCCCGCAGGCCACCACCCCCGAGCGCAGCACCGCCGCGCACCCCACCGCCTCGCTCGTCTCGTCCCTCCTGCGCCTCCTCTTCCTGCAGTCGTACGCCGCGCGGCGAGACTCGCCCGCCGCGACGCCGAGGCCGCTGCTCGCAACGGTGGCCGCCTTCTTGGGGCACGCGCAGCGCGAGAGGGCGCTCAAGGGGCTGCTCGAGCGTTTGAGGGCCCGGGCGGCGGAGGCGGAGGGAGTCGAGGCGGTGGCGGAGGTTGATGGCGAGGCGGAAGGTCGAGACGGGGACGGGGCAGGGCGGAGGCACGCGGCGGACGTGCTGCAAGTGCTAGACGGCGCCGCGGTGCTTGGTGGGCGTGCGACTCTCCGCGTCGGCAACAGGTGCGCCCCGTTTGGCTTCCGCGCTACTAACGTCGATCGACGGGTGGCTCACCCAGCCTTGACCACCCCCGCAGCACCGTCTTCACCGTGCTGCACTCGTTCCCTCTGCCTCCCGTCTCGCGCCCGTCCCCCGGCGGGTCCACCGCGACGCCGGCGTTGCTGCACCTGCCGCAGCAGCAGCAGCCGACCCTGACGCTGCGCGTGCCGGGCCGCGCGGCCCCGCTGTCGCTGCCTTCGCTGCGGCACCTCGAGACGTTCCTCGGCGAGCAGGTCGAGCGGGCGTGCAGGGTCGACAAGGCGCAGCGGGACGCGGGCGACGAGGCGTGAGGGTGCGGTGCGCGACATGCGCCGGTGGTAGGTACTGCAGAGGCGGGGTTACAACTACACGGAGCAGAGCCGAGAGAGAGAGAGGGGACACTGCGAAGGAGGGAGAGAACGTCTACACCGGACCAGGCACCCACGCACACGCACGAGGACGTGTCTCTCGAAAAACTCAGGACGTCGCAGGCCTGAGCGCCCTCAACCTCTGCGCGAGCGCGTCCTCCTGCTCCTCCGAGACGGTCTGCCGGGGCGCCTCGAGCTGCGGCACCTGTTCGGTCCCCTTGCCCTGCAGCTCGTGCTGGATCTCGAGCCCGGCCTCGTCGGCGACTTGGGACATGAGCGAGTCGATCTGGTCCGAGGGGGCCGCGATGGCCGTGTCGGACGAGAGGGTCCCCTCGAGGTAGCCGGTCTGGACGTCGAGGTCTTCGAACTGGCCTTCGAAGCGGTCCATGACGGCCGAGATCTGCGCAGTGGAGCGTCTCATGTGTGAGTGGCACGAACCGAATGCGCGAGCCAGGCCCGCTAGAGCGAGGTCACCGCCGCCCAGAGCGAGGCCGGGCAGAACAGAGAGACGACGAGCCGACGCACCCTCTCGAGGTTCATGTCCTGCATGGCGCGGTCCATGTTCTTGACGACGGCCGTCATGCTCCCCGTCACCTGGCGCATGCTGACGGCCGTCTCTACGCGGCTCGCGACGGCATCAATGCGCGACGACAAGCGCAGGAGGTTGAGGGACTCGTTCTTCTTGCGGATCGCATTCGAAGCGTAGATGCGCGCGCCTTCGGTGTTGCCCTGCTGCAGCGCCTGCGATGGCGGTGGGCGTTCCGAGTGTCAGCGGGGGATGAGATGTGTCGTGCGAGCGGAGGGGGGGCCGAGGGAGCAGACAGAGGAGGCCGGGCGCACCTTTTTGAGCTTTGCCTTTTCGAGTCCTTCGTCCTTTGAGGCCTTCTTTGACTGTTTCTGGAGCTGCTTTGTCGTGAACTGCAGGAGGGGGACGACGAGAGGGTGAGCGGGAGCCGAGTGGGGGCGTGACGAAGGTCGGCACCTTGAGCTGGAAGAGCGACTCTGTAAATGGCAGGGGTTGTGAGCTAAGTAGACTGTGGAGAGAAGACGAGGGGCGCTGCTCACTCTCGAGTCCGCTCGACATCTGACGACGAGGGCGAGCGAGGGGTTGAGGACGGGGGGGAGGAGAGGGCGCGCGAGGCTGCCACGGCCAAGTCGAGCCACTCCCTCAGTGAGGCTCCACGACCACACCTCGTTGGAGGCTGAGGGTAGTCCCTGACGCCATGGAGTAGCTGCCACAGTGCATCAAGCTACCCCCTGACCCGCCAGAGAGAGCCAGACGAGGAGCGAGACGGGCGAGGGTGGTCCGCGCGCGAGCCCGGCCGCAAACGTCTCCTCGCGAGCGAGCCGCGTCTCTCTTCTTCTCCAGGCAACCCCTCAACCCCGTTCACCGTCAGTCTGTGACACATCCTGGTTCAGGACACCCGGCCCCCATGCTGACCCTCTTGCTCGCACCCCTGCCCACTCGCCCTCGACCCGCTCGCCGTCCGCCCTTGAACCCTCCTCGCCTCTCGCCTCCTCGTCTCGGCCTCCTCTCGCTGCATCCACCCACGACAGGCCATGGCCTCCAAGATCAGGTGCGTCTCATCTGGCACTCCCCTGCCGAGGGAACCGAGCACGAGCGCTGACCCTCGCCCCGCGCACCCCCTTTGCGCTCGTCCCCGTCCACAGCGTTAGCAGCGTGCGCAACAGCATCAAGACGATCCTCGACGAGTCGTCCGGCGACAAGAAGCGCAACTTCGTCGAGACCGTGTGTCGCATGCCCCTTGCCTGTGCCGCGTGGCGGGCTGCGTGGTCCCGACTCGACGACGAGCTGACCCCTCGGACCCTCCCTCGCTGCGCCCACCAGATCGAGCTCCAGATCGGCCTCAAGAACTACGACCCGCAGCGTGACAAGCGTTTCTCGGGCACGATCAAGTGAGGCGCTGTTCCACGTGTCCGTGTGGGCGAGAGGCGCGAGGAGGGGGGGGGTGGCGGACGTGCGAGGGCGAGCGAAGGCGCCGGCAACCACTAGGCGGCGCGAGTTCGCGGGCTTGCATGCGGCACCCGTACTGACCCGTCGGTACCTCCCCCCGCCAGGCTCCCCAACATCCCGCGCCCGCGCATGTCGATCTGCATTCTTGCCGACGCTGCCGACATTGACCGTGCCAAGCTCATCGAGCTCGAGTACATGTCGGTTGACGACCTCAAGAAGCTCAACAAGAACAAGAAGCTCGTCAAGAAGGTGCGTCGCTGCCACGCGGGCCTCGTCCGGTGACATGCCGACACGGGACTGACGCGATCCCCTTCCGCAACGACCTGCAGCTCGCCAAGAAGTACGACGCGTTCCTCGCTTCGGAGGCCCTCATCAAGCAGATCCCCCGTCTCCTCGGTCCGGGTCTCTCCAAGGCCGGCAAGTTCGTGAGTCGCCGCCGCCATTGCCGCCCTCCCTCCGTGTCTCGAGAGAGACTGACGCGCCCTCTTTCCCTGCTCCACAGCCGACCCCCATCTCGCACGCCGAGGACCTTGGCAACAAGGTCGCCGAGGTCCGCTCGACGATCAAGTTCCAGCTCAAGAAGGTCCTCTGCCTCGGTGTCGCCATCGGCCACGTCGAGATGGACCAGGAGCAGATCCTCGCCAACACGATGCTCGCCATCAACTTCCTCATCTCGCTCCTCAAGAAGCACTGGCAGAACGTCAAGTCGCTCAACCTCAAGTCGTCGATGGGCAAGCCCCAGCGCCTCTTCTAAGCGTGCCTTTACTTCGGCCTTGCGCGCTCGTGCCCTCTTGATGGGGTGCGGGCGTTGCGGGCCAGAGTAGGGCGTGGAGTCGAGCGACGGAGAAAACCCGCGAACGAGGCAACCGGACGACGTACTTTCCCCCCCGACGAAGGATCATCAACACACACGCGCGCGCTGCCGTCACCAACACCTAGCACCCTTTCTCGTTCTTCCCACACCTCTGCTGCTGCGCCCTTGATTTTTTTTTTTCCCCTTTGGCGTACGTTGGCAGGAGTCGAGGACAGTGCGAGCGGGGGACTCGAGCCTAGTTGACTTGGGAGCTGATTTGACCTCGGAGGAGGTGCAACCCCTTTGCCACGGCGGTTCTTTCTCCCCATGTTGTCTGCTCGACCGAGTGAGTGAGTGAAGCTGGCTTGCGTTCCCGTCGTCGCTTGTGTGTGGTGAGACGGCCGCAGGTTGGTGCGGCGGTCGCGCCGCGAGCCAACTTCGTCATGCGCGACCCTCTCCTCCTCCTTGCTCTCCTCTCGACCCCTTCGCGGCACGCACCTCCTTACCAGCACGCGCAAGACACACAATGAGGTGCGCTCTGAGCCCCCTCAGCATCTGCAGGCCTCTGCCAGCGACGAAGAGTCTCCCCCCCCACTTCGGCTGACCAGGCTCGCGAGGCGATGGCTCGCGCACACAGCGGCGGCACGAGCGAGTACCTCACCCAGTCGGCCATGATGAGGTGCGCTTTGACAACTGCTCCCCTGCCTGCTAGCTCGGCGAGGCGGAGCGGGACTGAGGGTCCGACGCGCAGCTGGCTCACGCTCAGCGCTTGCGAACTCCTCCTTCGACTTTGTCGCGTCGACCTGCAGCTTTGGGCCGATCAACGCGATCCACCAGGTGCCTCCCCTTCCCTCTCCTCCGCCCGGCAGCCTCGCCGTCGCCCCACCTCGAGTTGCGAAGGTCCGCTCACCCTCTCCCACCGCACAGCACCTCTCCGGCCTGCACTGCTACGCCGACGACCGCACCTCCGTCGTCGCGGCACACCATTTCTGCAGCTGCCAGAGCAAAGGCGAAGACGGGGTCGCCAAGCTGAGGTGCGTGTCGGGCGCTTGAACCCCGGGTTCGCCTTCCTCGGCGGCGACGACGCTGGAGGAAGGCGTTTGATGACGACGACGAGGGATCGCACGCAGGCAGTGTGTCATCTACGACAGCGACAAGCCGGATGCGAGGCTGATCGGGATCGAGTACGTCGCGTCCGAGGCGGTGCGTCGCCTCTGTCCACGCCCTTGGGTCCGTCTGCAGGTTCTGCCAAGCCGTGCTGACAACCCATCGGTGCTCGCGGCCTCTACTGCAGCTCTTCAAGTCGCTGCCGGAGGAGGAGAAGAAGTACTGGCACTCGCGTGAGGCGCTTCGACGGCTCGGCTGCGACACAATCGCCGCCGCTGTCATGTGGAGGGCATCCACGGTCGCTCCTTGCCCAGGAGAGCGAGTCGCTGACTTGCACGCACGCACGCAGACAAGTACGAGGTCGAGAGCGGGCAGCTTGTGCTGAGGAGCAAGGACTGGGTGCCGCTCGCCGCTGAGGACCTCGCCGAGCAGCCAACGATGCAGGAGCTTCACACGACCTACGGCAAGGTGCGTCTCGTTTCTTCAGTGTCCAGTAGCCCAGTCTGGTATTCACCACTGACCCTGTCCCGCCTCCGCCTCCGCCGCGCAGACGATCCACACCTGGGCAGTCGACGACCACCCGGACGTCCCGCTCGGTCCGCCGCGCCTCATGATGTCCTTCACCGCCGACGACCAGGTCGACCCCTCTGTCATCGCCGCACGGGACGCCAACGAGGGGACGTCGCAGGCGCGCAAGCAGGCCCTCCGCGCGGGGTACCTCGACACGTCGTACGAGGTCGCGCCTGGGGCGGACGCGTGGATGCACGGGGGCAAGGGGCTCAGGTTCGAGGCGAACGAGGTCGACATCGTGCAACCCAAGGAGGGCGGGCCGGTCGCGACGTGGAAGGGAAGGCAGAGCTTTGAGGAGGTGCTTGAGGGGAGGGGGGGCGACCCTGCGTCGGCGTCCGGCGGCTCGGGGGGATGTCACTGAGCGGCGGGGGCGGACGAGAGGGCGCCGTTGAAGGGTAGTGTCCGGCGTTTGTACGCATGCTCCCGAACGAGCCCCAGATCGCATCGCAGCGCGTCGAGGCGTGACTTGCACGTGCAACTGGAGTTGCTTGCGAAATCGCACGACTCAGTCGCCCTTGAATCCCTGCGTTCGGCATGACAAGGACGGGCTCAGTGGAGGTCGTCGCAGCTCGGTCAGGAGCATGAGCAAAGCGCGAAAGGGGTCGATTCTGGCGGGCTGCTTGCGGCGCCGCGGCCCCTTGCGAGCTCCCGCGAGACTCCTTTCGAGAGGTCGCCTCATCGCCTCGCTCTCGTCTCCTGTCCGGACCTCCTGCCCCCTCCTGGTGCTCTCTGGCTCTCTTCACCTGCTCCTACTCGGCGCGAGTGAGCCTCACGAAGCGCACGATCCAGCGCACGGCCCTGTCGAGCCCCCGCCCCGTAGCGGGTGACTTTCCGCGAGCCTCATCTCCTGCGCCTCTCTTACACCTCCTGAGCCCTCCTGCCGGGTCGCGCCCCCTTCGATAGGCCTTGCGACACCGTCTGCATCGCTCGAACCCTACCCGCCTGCCCCCCATGGCCGCCACGGGCCACACGGCCGCCCCATCTCGCCCAGTCGGCTCGGACGATCTCGATGTGGGGGCGGGCCACTTCTCGGCGCTGGGCTCGTCGCAGCGCCGCAACGACCATGGATCGGGTGTCGTCAGGTCAGGCGAGGTGAACGCGAGGAGGGGCGAGGCGGACGGCGCGGCAAGCCTCAGCCTCGCGCCAGGCGGCGAGGCGGTTGCGCAGCAGGGTCGCGCGACGAGCTCGCACTCGCTTTCGAGCGGCGGCGCTCTCCAGGCAGGCTCGAGCGTACAGGCGGCTGTCGGTGTGGGCGTCGCACGTGCCCTGCTCGATGCCGCGCTCGCCGCCCTCCAGCCCGCCGAGCCCTTTTCGCGTCCGTCCACGACTTCGGTGAGGCCTGTCACGCCGGTCGCAGGAGCACTCGACATAGACGCCAATCAGACCATCCCGGGAGCGTCGACGCGCGAGGCGAGCAAGGCGACGCTTGTCAAAACGTCTGCGCGCCCCGTCGAGCGCATGTTCCGCCTCTCGTCCTTCCGCGACCGTCTCTCGCCGACTTCGCGCGACCCGTCGCCCCCGACCCCCGACGACCCGAGCGAGAGAGCGTCTCACCGCCCCCGCTTCAAGCGCCGCTTCTCGCGCTCGCTCACCTCGCTGCAGGCGTCCCTCCTCGCGGGCAACGACGCCGCCGACGACGCACTCGGGCCCGACGGTCCCGACGAGGGCGGCAAGCTCGCAAAGTGGCGCGCAAAGGGCAAAGCCAGGCTCATCGCTGCATTCAAGACCCCGACGCTCGAGTCGCCGCCGACGTCGCCCGAGGGATCGCCCTCGCCCTTTGCGCCGTCGCTCTCGCCCGACTTGGGTCGCGCCTCGTCCCGCTCGCGCTCGCACTCGGCGCCTCTCTTCCTCCCGCGGGCCCCCATGGTGCCGAGGCAGGTGCACCCTCAAGAGGTCGTCGCCGCCGCCCCGCCGAGAGAGCCAGTTGACGACCTGGCTGCTCCTGCGGCGCCCTTCTCGCCCCTTTCGCCGCCGCCGGAACGGCGCGACTCGCCCGAGCCCTATGACTTCACGACCTGTCCCTCCTCACCGTTTGACGAGGCGCCGCCCGTCCTCGTTGCTCCTCAGCCGGCAGTCTCGACCTCACCCGGCCTCGCGACCCTGCCGCCGCCGCCGCCAGCCTACTTCGCCGTTCTCCCGCGCGAGCTGCAGCTCGCGGTGTTTGCCGCCGTCCTCGATGTCTGTGAGGACGAGTGGCGCAAGGACGTGCGCGAGGGGCGGTGGGCTGGGAAGAAGGCGAGCGAGAGGTGGAGCGACGGGAGGGCGAAGGGGAGGCGAGAGCTCGTCAAGCTCGGGAGGGTACGCTTCTCTTACTCTTTCCACCTCGCTTGCCTCTGGACGCCCGCTCACTGTGAGCGCACGCCCCGCCTCCACGCAGGTGTGCAGGGCCTGGCGCGCCCTCTCGCTCGATGGCCAGCTGTGGTCGACGGCGCCGGCGTCGACGGTCCTCGGGGGCGACACGTTCACGCACGAGGGCGTCGCGGCCGTCCTGCACGAGGCGGGCGGGTTCGTCACCACGCTCGACGCGAGGAGCATGGGCGACACACTCAACACGGCGGCGCTCGAGCCTCTTTTTGGCAGCTCGCCGACGCGACTGGCGAAGATCGACCTGACGGGTGCGTCGCTCGGCAGGGTTGCCTGTTCAGGCCTCCCACCTCGCACTGACCTGGTCTCCGAGACGCCACCGCAACAGGCTGCACCTCGATCACCTCGCTCGCGCTCTCGCGCCTCATCACCGTCTCACCCGAGCTCGTCGAACTCGTTGTGCCTGGTCTTGACTGCGTCTCCGGCGAGCACCTTCGAGCACTCGCGATGCACTGCCCTCGCCTCGCCAAGCTCGACGTGTCGCGCTGCCCGAACCTCACGGCACACTGGCTCTTTGCCCTGCCGTACCCCCCGCCGAGGAGCGAGTCGAGCGCCGGCATCGAGCTCTCCGAACGGCGCGGGCTCAAGAGCCTCAACGCGTCGGGCCTCGCCGGGGTGGACCTCGTCGATGTCGGGATGCTCCTGCACTGGCACCCGGCGCTCGTCACGCTCGACTTGAGCTTCTCTCGGGGCCTTGACGACTCGGTCCTCGAGCGGCTCGTCGTGCGCCCGCAGCCGTCCACCAGTGTCGGACCTTCCCAAGTCGCCCCTGGCGGCAGCGTCACTCACGTCGCCGTTGGTCCCGGTCCCGCAACGCGGCGCACGTACCCTTCCCTGCGTCACCTCAGCCTCTCTGGCTGCAAGCGTGTCACGTCCAGCGGGCTGCACCACCTCGTCGGCGCCTTCCCCAACCTCGAGATCCTCGAGCTGTCGCGCATCGGCGCCAACCTCCGCACCGAGGGGCTCGCGCGCTTCCTCGCGTCGTGCACCAAGCTGCGCAAGCTCGACCTCGAGGACGCGTCCGAGACGACCGACGAGGCGCTCCTCGCGCTCGTGCCCTTCTCGAACGCGACCACCTCGACCGGCGCGCCGAACCTGACGCACCTGCTCATCGCCAACTGCAAGTCGCTGACGGACGGCGCGATGGCCGCCGTCGCGCTCGAGCACGGGTGCCCCAAGCTGCGTGTGCTCGAGGCGGACGGGACGGCCATCTCGGACCGCACAGCGAAGGCGTTCGTGCGCCTCGCGGGGGCGCGCGCCCGCGCAGCGCAGGTGGCCGCAGCCGCACACAGCAGCGAGTACGAACCCCTCGTTGCGAGCAAGCTCCCCGCGGTGCTCAGCGTCCTCGACAACCGCACGACGGGGCGCCGCCTCAGCCGCGACCCCGCGTGGGCGACGACGCTCCGACCGCGCAACGGCCAGCGCGGGTACTGGACTCGCGCCGTCGAGCACTACCACGACCGCGAGCCTGACGACCACGCCGGCGACTCTGGTGCCAAGGCCGAGCGCGACAGAGCCAAGGGCGTCCTCGATGAATGCGACCCGGCGAGGGTCGTCGTGCGCTCGTTCTACTCGCACCTCGCCGTCGACGCGGCGCGGGCGATGCGTGACGCCCGCGAGGAGAAGGAGCGCGAGGCAGCGAGAGGGCCGGCGCCGCCGAGGGACTCGCTGCTGCGCTCGAGGGCGCTGAGCGACTCGCAGATCCTCCGCCCGGCGCGGCTGACGGACGACGAGGACGGGAGGGTGGCGTGCGTGATCTCGTGAGCGTCTCTGTGCAGTGTGGTCGTCGGAACCTTACCATGCTCTTTCTTTGCCTGTGCTGCCTGTCGTGGTGCGTGCTTGTAGCTAGCCCGTCCCTCACCTTCCTCTCTCGTGCATCTCGCCTGCTTTCGTCGAGCAGGCAGAGAGTCGCTGGTATTGCACAGCGCGGCGAAGAGGACAACAGGAATGCAGACAGTCGAGAGCGGGTATGAGGAGGGACACAGTGGGGAATCGGAGAGTTCTGAGAAGGCTACTCGGAGTCGGAGATGACGAGCGTCTCCGTGCTCTTCTTCTTGAGAGGCGCCGCTGCCGCCGCGACGGCGGGCGAGGGTCGCTTCGGCGGCGCCGGCGCAGACGCGTGTGGAGGCGATGGGCGCTTGGCCGGAACCGTGGGCGCAGGCGACGCGTTAGCGTTCGCAGGCTTGCCAAACGACAGCTGCATCTGCTTGAGCTTGGGTGTGCCGCTCGCGCTCTTGCCCGACGTGTCGGACGCGACGGCCGAGTCGACGCGCACCATGCCCGCAGAGGTCGGCGCCGGGTGCAGCGAGGGCGCGCGCGTCTCGGCCGGCGAGGACGCCTTGACCGAAGCGGGCCTGACGGCGGCGCTCTGCTGCGTCGGCGCCGGCTTGGCTTGGTGACCGCTTCCCGAATCGCCGACGTTCGACGCGACAGGCTTGGCGGCGGGCGCCGGCTGCGGATGGGGCGCCGTGAAGGGGCCAAGGACGCGCGCAGCGCCCGTGACCGCAGCTTTGTTGACGAGCGCCTCCTGCTTGAGCCTCTGCGCCTGCTCTTCGAGCAACTTGATGCCCGACCGCACAAGTTCGGCTGCAAGAGGGAGAGCGAGGGCCAGAAGCGGTCAGCACGGCGCACCCCGAAGGCGCGACGAGCCTCGGAAGCAGCTCACTTTGCTTCGTGCGCGACCTGGCCTTGACCGCTGCGTTGAAGTGCGCCTGAGCTTGCGGGCACCCCGCCTGGAAGGCCTCCTGCGAGAGGGCGACAAGCTTGAGCAGGCGGTTCCGCGCCTTCTCGTCCGGTGTCGCGTGCTTCTTCTGCTTCTTGTGGGGCGGAGGCGCCCCGTCGGCCGAGGTGGCGCCCGTCTGCTTGACCCGAGCGAGGGCCGGGGGCTTCTGCACGCTGGTGAAGTCGGAATCGAGGCGCTTGTCGTCGGCGTCGAGCTGGCCGAGGAAGTCGTCGTCCGAGTCATTGTCCTCCTGGTGGCGGTAGTCGTCGCCCGAGCTGAGGTCGTCGACCGTCGAGTGGGGCGATCCGACGTCCTTTGCCTTGTTCTTGGCCCGCGGCGCGACGAGTTGGTAGTTGACCTGCGCAAGCGAACGTCAGCAACGGCGAAGATGGACAGCGCCCAGCAACTGGGACGCACCTCGGCGCGCTTGCGCTTGCCGCGGCCGACAGTCGCCGCCTGCGCCGCCTTGTTGGCCTTCTCGACCTCCTGCTGCTGCTCGACGACCTTGCTCCAGAAGTCGTGCAGGTCCTGCTTGTCGCCCTCGCCGTCGTCGCCCGTCGCGTCCCCGTCGACTGCGACCGACGGTCCCGCGCCCTCGCCGTCGCCCTTGTCGCGCGTCCAGATCTGCGCCTGCGCGAATGTGGCCGCCGAGTCGGACTCCTTTGCCGCGGGGTCGGCCGTTTTGGCGAGCAGGTCGTCAATGTCTGCGTCCGTGTAGCGGATCGCTGATGCCTCGGCCGCCTGATCGTCGAAGACAGCCTGTGCGCCGAACTGTGCGGGAGGCGGACGGGCGAGTCAGCGTGCGCCGGAACACGGGGCTAGCGAGGGGAGCCGTCGCGCACCTGCAGCATCGACTCCATGTCCTCAGTCTCGTCCTTGGCGTCAATCCGCTGGATGATGAGGTGCTCTGCACAAAACAAGGGTAGGTGAGCAGATGGCCCAGAGTCTGAGACGTGGAGAAACACGACGCACCGAGCCCACGCTTCTTCGAGCCGGCGTTGAGAATCTTCTCCTCGCACGTGCCTTTGACAACCAGCTTGAAGACGCGAACCTGCAGGAAAGAGCGTCAGAGCGGATTCGCAGGGACCATCGGGAGAGGCCGAACGCACGGGCTTGGTCTGGCCCATGCGGTGCGCGCGCGAGATCGCCTGGAGGTCCATCTGCGGGTTGAAGTCCTGGTCGTAGCTGCGAGACCGACATGGCACGTCAGAGCTGCGCCATCGAGAGGGAGAGGGTGCAGGCGCGTGCGCACATGATGACGACGTCCGCCGATGTGATGTTAAGCCCGACGCCGCCAGCCTACACGGGGTAAAGGTGAGCTCTTCGCCCCTGTCGGACCGCGGTGCAGAGTCGCGCACCCTGGTGCTGAGCAAGTACGCAAAGTACTCGGAGCCGGGCGCGTTGTACTTGTCGACGCCTGCGGAGGGCAGCCAAGGTCAGCAGGAGGCGCCTAATCGCGTCAAGGTCCGAGAACGCACCGCGCTGGCGCTCGATCTGCGGCGTGTCGCCGTCGAGGCGGAGGTACTTGAGCTCGAGGCCCGCAAGGAAGCGCTCGATGACGTTGAGCGTGAGCTTGAATTGCGAAAACTGCAGGTCGCCAACGATCGTCAGCCGGAGCGTGCGAGTGCGAGATTCCATGCGGATGCAAGCGACGCACGATGAGGACGCGGTGGCCGGCCGCCTTGAGCTTGGGGAGCATGCGCGCGAGGAGGACGAACTTGGCCGACGCGTCGGTCAGGTTGCGGTGCGCCTCCTGCGCCGTTGCGACGAGAGGCTCCATGTCGGCGTCGACGAGGTACGGGTGGCAGAGCGACTTGCGCAGCTCCATGAGGATGTTGCTGCGAGGCGTGTGTCTAGAGCGTCAGCACTTGCCGCATCGAGGGAGAAGCAGGGTCAGAGCGCGACGCACACAAAGCTGCCGGTCTTCTTGCCCTTGGTCGGCTTCGCGCGCGACGAAGAAGACTGGACGATGGAGCGGATCGCGGCCGCGTTGCGCTCGAGGATGCTCCGGTACAGGCCGCGCTGCAGGACCGTCATGCTGACGGGAACGACAACCTCGATCTGCGGGCGATACAGGAAGGTCAGGGCGGCGCACCGCGATGGTGGACGAAAGAGCACGCACGAGCGGCGGCAAATTGAGCGACGTCTCCTTGGTGCGGCGCAAGAAATAAGGCTTGAGCATGCCGCGAATCTTCTCGACGCGCTCTGGCGTGAGCTCGGCATACTCCTGCACGAGCTTGTCGATGTCGTCATACTCGTCCGGGTCTGCATACGAGAGTGAGCGAGCTGCCATGAGAAGAAGCGGCGCGACAGGAAGCCGAGCGCACTGATGAAGGCGAGCAGGTTGAAGACTGTGCGGCGCGGTGTGGTGAGGTGAGCTCGAGCTGACTTGACGTGCAAGCGATATGAGAAGGAATTGGAGGACTTACGCTCCTTGATGTTGTTGTTGAGCGGGGTGCCCGTCAAGAGCACACGTTGCGCTACCCGGAGAGAGGCAATCGCGCCGTACAGCTGACTGTCCGGCCCAGCCTTGAGGCGCTGACCCTCGTCGACGACGAGGCAGTCCCACCGGTCTACCTTGCGGAAAACGCGCGCGTTGCCGGCGACGGCCTCGTACGTCGCGAGGACGACGTGCGTCTTGAGCGCGCCACGTGAGTCAAAGAGCTCGTAGTCCTCGACAATCTTGCGCGACTCGCCATCGCCCTGCGAGTATGGGCCGGGGGAGGAGTGCACTCGTCAGAAAGATCCGGAGCGGAAGGCGGAATGACGGCGCACGTTGTAAGGCACGACGCGCATGCTGGGCGCCCACTGGGCGAACTCGCGCATCCCTGCGTGCGACCCAGGTCAGTCTATGAACTGTCCACGACGGCGACCGAAAACGCGCACAGTTGCCGATGAGCGAGTTGGGCACGATGACGAGGAACGGGCGGGCGCCCTCCTTCTTGTTGAGGTGCGTGAGGAAGGTGATGACCTGGCACGTCTTGCCCAAGCCCTGAGGAGGGGTAGTCGGCGACAGGCATCAGCGGGGCGCCAAGGCACGGGGTCAGAGCGACAAGAGCAAAAAAAAGACGCACCATCTCGTCGGCGAGGATGCAGCCCTTGCGCAACCACCAGCGGCTGTCAGGGCAGGCACGGCGCTCGACATCAGCGACGTGCATCAAGGGGACAGCCAGAGGAGAGCGCCGACGCACTTGCGCAGGAAGTTGATGCCCTCGATCTGGAAGTCGTGCAGCTTGTGGCCCTTTATGTAGTCAGGCTGCTCGGTGAGCTTGACAAAGCGCTTCGGGTCGCGCGGCCTGTCGAGCTCGTCCATCTGCTTCTTGTTGAGCGCGGGGACACGCATCTGCGGGCTGCACGCGTCCAGGAATGCCTTGTACGCCCCGACGTACGCATCGTAGCCGTCCTCGTCGGGCTGAGGCGGCTGCTCGACCGTCGCTGTTGGATGCGCCGCACGCAATGTCAGCAACACAGTTGACAATTGGACAAACGAAGGGAAGAAGGCGCACCCTCGGCGTAGGCGAGGTCGCCCCACTTGAGGTAGCACTGCGACACGAGCTTGATGCTCTCGTCGGGGTCGTCGGGCAAGTACTTCTGGAAGCTCGCGAAGGCCGTGTCTTCGCCCGTCTTGGGGTGCGTGTACCACACGTCGAGCACGCGGTCCACAGTGCGCCACGCCTCGGGGACGCGCTCGAGCGCGTTCGGGTCCGGCAAGGGCGCCTCGCCATCGTCCTTGTCGCCCGTGTCGGTCGGGTCGGCATCCTCGGGGTCATCGTCCTTGGCCGTCTCGAACTTGACAAGCGAGCCGCGCGCGAGGAAGTTGGACAGCTTGCTCTGATACGACGCTGCGAGGAAGGCGTGCGGCACCCACTCGAGCTGGCGGTAGCTCTCGCCCTTGAATTTGACGAGGTACTGCGCGGGGACGAGCACGGGTGAGGATCGGCTCCACGCAAGACGCACAGCGAGACGGCAGAATCGCGACTCACCTTGGCATTGGCGCGCAGGTCCTTGGCGGAGGGGAGGACGACGACCTTCTGCGTCTTGTCATCGACTCGCGTCCCGCCGGCAGCGTGCTCGACGGGCTCGTCGTCTGGGTCGACGTCGTCGCCGTCGCCGCTGGGGAGCGGGTCGGCCTCGGCCCACGCGAGGATCACATCGAGCGGCTCCGAGTACGTGTAGCAGTCGTGGCAGATCTGCCACTCGAGGTAGCTCCTCGTGTGCTGCTCAAAGGTCCACTCGGGCTCGTCGTTCTCGAGGCAGCCGTAGTGGGCGATGCGCTTGCACCTGCAGACGACGATGGCGCGTCAGCATCCTTAACACGCAGAGGCTGCCGCGGCTGTCAGCGTCGTCGCTGCGGGAGCGGGGACCGGAGACCAACTTGGAGCAGCGGAACATGAGTCCCGGCTTGAGCGCCTCGTCGACCGCCTTCTCGCCGTCGACTTTCTCGTCGGCGGCAGCCGCCTTGTCCGGCTCGCCGGCCTCGGCCTTTTTCTTGCCCTTGGCGAGACGCGGTCCGAGCTCCTCCTTCTCGCCTGCGAGGGCAGCAAAAAACAAGCACGTCAGCGACGCGAGCACACGAGGAGCAACGCCGACAGCCGGCCTTCGACGACGCGACTCACGCTGCGTGATCCTCCTCCCGCTCAACCCGCACCCAAAGCACTTGCGGCCGCCGGCCTTTTTGCACATGGGGCACTTGGCGAGCGTGAACGTGCGCTTGGTGTCGAGCTCGTCCTTGGGCCGCGCGGGGACGTTGGCCGGCATGGGCGTCGTCGACTTGCTGCCTGTGGGCGTCGGCGCCGCGCTGCCTGGCACGAGGAGCGCGCCGTTGTTCTCCACGACGGCGGCGGTGGCGGCAGGAGGGGGAGCGTGGCGGGCGAGGTGTTCGGCCTTGAGCTTGTCGGTCAGCTCGCGCTTCTGAGGCTGCGGCAGGCATCCAAAGTGGTACGACTGGCAGCTGCGAATAGTCCGACACTGCCTGCGTCAGCGCCGCCCCTGGACGGATCGACTCGACCTGAGAGTGAAGACACGCACCACACGCCGCACTCGATCCAGGCGCCGTACTTGTCGACGCGCTCCTCCTCGGCGTCCGAGTCCTCGTCAAAGTCGTCGCGCCTCCTGCGCCGGCCGGGCTGCTTCTTGGTCTTGGCGCGGCGCACCTTGATGCGGTTCAGGAGGATCGACGCCGGCGCGTTGCCGCACTTGCCGCACGTCTGCGGTGCGGGGGAGAGTCAGCGCTGCGACAGGCGACGACGTGATGCGGGAGTGAGAGAGGACGCACCTCGCGGTGGTGGTCCTGCGGGCGCTCCTCCTCGACATTGGCGCCGCTGGACGACTCGCTCGCGAGCTCGTCAACGTAGCCGTCGTCGTCCTCCTCCGAGTCGGCGACGGCGGCCCTCCCCCGGCGCTTCGACTGGATGCTCAGCTCGTCACTCGACTCGCCCTTGTCCTCGCCATCCTCGGGCGAGGCCGTCCCCGTCCCAGAGCGCGAGCGCGACTTTGACTGCGTTGCCGACGCGCGCGTCAGGCGCGCCGAAGCCCTCTGCGCGCGCGGTGACGCGCGAGATCGGGCAGACGAGTCGTCCTCGTCCTCGTCCTCGTCGTCGCTGTCCTGCTCATCCTCCTCCGACCCCAAGGCGACCCGCCCGTCGCCAAAGTCGTACCGCTTGCCCTGGCGCGTCGCTCCACGAGCCGACCGGCGCTTGCCCTGGTCCCTCGTTTTCTTCTGCTGCTGACGCGTCGCACGCTTCTTCTTCTCCGCGGCGGCAGCGCGCTTTGAGCGGCGGAAGCCGAGCTCGTCGGCGTCCGACTCGTCCGTCGCGCCGTCTTCGCCGGCCGACGAAGCCGAAGACTCGGACGAGGGCTCCGAAACGTCCTCGTCGGCCGAGTTGTCTGCTTCGTCGCTGCTCGCGTCGCCTTCGTCCTCGTCCTCGTCCTCGTCCTCGTCCTCGTCCTCGTCCTCGTCCTCGTCCTCGTCCTGACCGTTCGACGCGTCGCGCATCTCGATGTCGTCGTCCTCGTCGTCCTGCACCGCACGCGCCTTGCCCTTGCCCTTGGGGCTCTTGGCGGTGGCAGCCTTCTTGGGCCTGCGCTTGGACGACACGACGACCCCGGACGAGTCGTCGCTCGCCTCTGCGTCGTCTCCGGCCGAAGTCGCGCGCGAGCGAGAGGCGGACGCGGCGTGGAAGTCGTCGAGGAGGTCCGGCGCGAGGCGCATCAGGTCGGCGCGGGACCGCTGCAGGCGACAGGGCGGGTAGCGTCAGTACGGAGCAGATGACTTCAGCAGCTGTGCGTGAGGCCACGACAGATGCACCGATCTCTGCCAGCAACTGCCTTCGAGCGTGCTAGCAGCCGGCTCGAGGCGGAGGCAGAGAGGGCACATCCACGCACCAGCACCTTCTTGCCATCCTCCATCTTGCACATGTACGTCCTCCCAATCCCCTGCGTCTCCTGCACGCGCAGGATCTCCTTGACGCCCTTCGCGCCGCCCGACACGCCCCTAGCGTCCCTGTCCTTGCCTGAAGAGCCCGACGCGCCCATCGCGCGCTTGACGGGGCTCCCGATGGGCTCTCTGGTCGATGCGGATGCGGATGCGGGTACGGGTGCGGCGCGCGCGGTGTGCGAGGCGGAGCGGGAGAGGGCGGGCTTGGGGTTTGATGAGGCTGAGAAGGTCGAGGGGGGCTTGGAGCGCTTGCCCGTGCCGTTGGTCGCGCTCGGGGGTTTGTCCTGCGGTGTCCGTCCGGCGGGCGAGACGGAGCGCGCCATGGTGGCGCGTGGGGGTGAGTGGACGAGGGAGAGGCCGCTCTCACGACAAGTCCGCGAGCGCGACCCGACGCGTTGTCGCGCTGGCAAACGCTCTCTGGTTCATTCGCAAGGCTTGCTTGACGTGTTGCGCAGCTGCAAGGATGCTACAAGAGCCGTCCGACTCCACGCAGCCTCGCTGCCCTCGAAAGTGAAGAGTCGCCCCTCTTGTCTCTCGTTGACATTGCGGCGCGCATAGACAAGCACAAGCAGGAGGGCCAGCATGCTCGATGGACGCACACAGGTCGTGCCACAGTCGCGTACACGTCGGATGATCGAGAGACGCCCCGAGTGGACAGAGCACGACGAGCAGTCCGCGTCTGGCTCGCCCAACGAGGGTGGCCAGGGCCGCCAGTTCCAGCTGAGCTGGCGCCGTGCGCAGACGCTTGCTGCAGCGGAGCAGCGCCGGCGCCAAGCGCGAGTGATGTGGCCTCTGATGCGACAAAGGGGAGGCGAGCGATGATGAGTGCGTCCAGCGATGGATGAGAGGAGGAGAAGAAGAAAGAGGCTCACGCAGTGACACAGGAAGGCAGTGGGTCACAGACGAACCTTTGCAGGGACTGAAGAGAAGGAGAACACAACAACGAAGGGGAGGGAACGGAAGGAACTGAAACGCACCCGCCGGCAGGCAGAGCAGGGCCTCTGGTCGGCGTCTCAGCGCCGGATGTACTGCTTGCGGCTGCGCTGCGGGCCGTAGCCCTTCTCGCCCGGGACGGCCTTGTGACCCGCGTCGTCGGCGTTGGCGCGCTCGTACGGGACCGTGCCCGTCTTGTGGGGCTGCTTGGCCTCGAGCATCTGGGCCTTGCGCGACCCGATCGAGACGGATTGGACGCCCGAGGTGGCCTTCTTGATCGTGACAGGGCGGGTGCCGACGTACTTGCCTGTGGGAGTCGCGCGAGCGCTCGGTGTCGGTTCGGGGGGAGGGATGAGAGGGAGCGCGCGGCGCCACGTACCGTTCATCTCCTTCCACGCCTTGAGAAAGTCCTCCGGGTCGCTGTAGGACACAAAGCCAAAGCCCTTGCCCTTGTTGGTGTACTTGTCGCGAACGACCTTGCTCTTGACGAACGAAGGCCACTTGGCAAAGGCCTGCTGGAACAGGTCGTCGCTGATGGCCGGGTCGAGGTCACCGATGAACAGCCGGAAGTGCTCTGTGTGTGGAGACACCCCAGGGCGACGAGGGTCAGTCGTGCGCCTTTGCGGAGCAGGAGAGACCAAAGGAGACGGAATGCTCGACGCACTCGGGTCCCACTCGAGCAGGCTCTGGTCCTCCCACACCTCTCCGCCACCCTTGCGCAGGACGGTCGTCCTCGCCTTGCCCTTGTTGCCGACGGTAGCGACGGCCCTGTTTGACTTGACTGCATCCGGCGTGTCTGCGTTTTCCGGCTCGGGAGGGTCAGTGGAACTCGCTCGGGAGGAGAGGAGTGAGGGCAGGAGACGCACAGACCGAGGCCTGCTGTGCGAGGTTTGGGTCAAAGCCGCTGCCCTGCTGCTGCGGGTAGCCGAACGCAGGCTGTGGCGGGTAGGCGCTGATGCTCGCTGCTGCGCCCGGGTAGGCCTGGTAGCCCGCGGCGGCGTAGGCAGCAGCGGCGGCGGGAGGAGGAGGAGCGGCCGACGCGTGGCTCCCCGCGTAGTAGTTGTTCTTGGGCTTGGCGTAGGGGTTGTTGGTGGACATGACTGGCAAGGTAGTGCTGTACTGGGAGCGGCGAGTGAAGGGCAGGGAGAGAGGAGGGGGGGCTTCCGTCGACGAGCAGAGAGACTCGACCCGACCCCTCCTCGCCTTGTCCCCCCACTCCGCCCGCCAGCCCGTGTTTGGTCCACTCCTGCCCACGATGAGCGCACCCTACAAGCAGTGCGTGTCACCCGTCCCTCTCCCCGGCCGCGGCTACCCCGTCGACGGTCACTTCCCCTTCCTCTCCGCCTGACCTCGCTCGCTGACGCTGCCCACACACGCACACTCGCAGGGACCTTCCCCCACAGGGTGGCTTCCCCGCCATCAAGTACAAGCGCAACCTCCCGACCAAGGGCCCCGGCGGCGCCCTCATCTTCGGCGCCGTGACGGCCATCTGCGCCTTTGGCTTCTGGCGCGTCGGCCAGGGCAACCTCGAAAAGCGGTGCGTGTCGGACCTCACGTTGTGCTCCCATCCGTCCGAGTCGAGCTGACTGGTCCGACGCCCCCATTCCCCAACCACCACAGTGAGCTGCAGCGCGAGAGGGCGTGGTCGCGCATCCACCTCGTCCCGGCCATGCTCGCCGAGAACGACCGCGACATCTACCGGAGGGAGCAGGCTGCGCTCGTCCGCGAAAAGGAGATCATGAAGGACGTCAAGGGCTGGGAGGTGCGTCCGTCGTCTGCACGGAGGGCCGCAAACATCTCGCACAGGGAGCTGACCCGCTCCCCCTCCCCGCGACGACGCACAGGTCGGCGCAAAGGCGTACCACTCGAAGCGGTACACGCCCGCATCCATTGTCGTCATCTAGTCTCTCGTCTCGCGCTCTCGCCTCTCGCCTCTTTGCAACACTCGGGCCGTGTTTCTGTTCACCGCGCACCCACCTCCGAGAGTCCGCACGCTCCTATTGCGCTCTGTGCACCCGCACGACATCGTCCAGCAGCGGCTCGACGACGCAGCACAGCCCAAGCGTGTCGTCGTGCCCCGCGTCCTCGACCTCGTGCCAACCCTTCGCGGGGTCGACGAGCCCGAGCCGCTCGACGAGGAGCTCGCGGAGGTACTCCCTCCCCTGCCGCGGCACGAGCGCGTCGTCCTCGCCGTACCACACACTGATCTCGAGCCCGCGCCCGCGCCCCTCGTCCTGCTGGAGCGTGCGCCGCAAGCCCCCGAACGCGCGCTCGTACAGCCCCGCCTCGTCGCCCTCGTCCTCCCCCTCGGTGGCCCACCGCGCGCCGCCCTGCCGCAGACAGAGCATCGCCTCGTGGCCCATCGCGTCGAGCCCCTCGTTGACGGCGAGGCTCGTCGCGCGCGAGAAGAGACCGGGCGGGATCGACTCGCCCCCGAAGAGGCGTCTGTGCGGCGGGCGGAGGGCGTTGAGCCGGCGGAAGCGCGCCAGCTGCTTTGGCGGGGGGAGCCGCTCAGGGACTTCTTCTCCTTCTTCTTCTCCTGCCTCCCCCTCTCGCGCCGCCGCCGCCGGACCCGCCGCTGGCCGTGCAGCCGCCGACCCGGTCGAGGCGGCCGTAGTCCCGAGCGAGACCCACGCCGACGCCCTCCAGTCCCTCATCGCCGCGCTGCCCCACCCCACGCCCCTCGCCACGGGCCCAGCGAGGCGCTGCGCCGCGCCCGCGAGGGTCCCGAGCTGCGCAACGAGCGGCGCAGGGACCCACCTCGCTGCCGCGAGGGCGCGCGAGCCCGACAGCCAGGGCGGCACGTACGGCGACGAGAGGTGCCAGGAGAGGACGCGCAGGTCGGGGTTGCGGAGGGGGAGGTGCGAGAGGGTGTGGAGCGCGTAGAGGAGCCCGTTCGAGTGCGAGAGGAGGGAGAAGGTCGTGGTGCGTTCGGCGGAGAGGACGGCGAGGAGCGCGTCGAGCGAGGCGGGGACGCGGTGGGCGAGGGGGACGGGCGTCGAGAGACCGCCGGAGGGTCGGTCGAGCGTGATGAGGCGCACGCCGCGAGAGAGTAGGAGGCCGTCGAGGCTCGTCGCGGCTATGCGGTGCCCGCCCATGCCGTTCAGCCAGACTATCGTTGGTGCAGCAGGGTCGAGAGACCCGGCGACGGCGTACGAGACAGTGTGCGTCGGTTGCGAGGAGGAGGAGGAGGGGGAGGAGGCGGCAGCGTAGGAGGGAGTGAAGGTTGTCCGGCGGTGGAACTGCTCGCGGCGCAGGTAGGCCTCGGGGTCGGCGTACGCCGGTGGGAGGGACGCCGGTTCGGCGGCCATACTCGCGGCTACCGGTGCGTGCGAGTTCAGGGAGCGACTGCCGGAAGGTGTGGGGCTGCGGTTTAACGAGAGGGAAGTCAGCGAGCGATGAGGTGACCGCGTGTGGTGCTGCACTGACCAGCAGGATCCACTTTGAGTAGGACGGCCAGCTGTCACGGCTCAGACAAGCGAGCAAGGAGAGCGAGGCGGAAGGACGGAGCGAGAGCTGCTTCCTCAGAGAGCGCCCGGATGAGAGCGACGGCAAACTCTCTTGCTCGGGCTTCCCGAAACTCGATGTGCTTGCTTGAGCGCGGGGATGCGGCTGTCATAACGCTCTGGGGTCCCTCCGAGCCGGGCGAGAGGAGACATCCGCCGCGAGGAGCATGTCGCAGCAACGGAACCACAGTTGCCGCTCCTCCCTCTCTCTCCTCCTCCGAGCTCCTAGTTCTACAGCGTCCCCTCGAGCAGCCTCACACACAAAAGATCACGCAAACGTGCGCGACACGTTCTCCGTCTGCCACACCGAGTTGGTCGCGAACTTCTTGGGCGCGATGGGCTCCGTCTGAGGACGGGAGGGGGGTGATGTGGATGCGGTGGGCGCGAGGGGCAAGGCGAGGGACGGCGGCGCAGTGGAGTGTGTGCGGGCGGACGCAGAGAGCGGGTTGAACGCGCAGGTGAAGCGAGGTTGAGGGAGTAGGGCGAGAGTCGGCGTGGGCGATCGAGGGCGAGCATGAGGGCACAAGGCGGGGAAAGAGATGAGAGCTGTCAGTGGCTGTCACAGGACAGAAAACACTTCTCCAAGAGGAGGAGAGAGAGACAAGAAACGAGGCGCACCGACTGTCCTCGCAGCGAGCCCGTCAACCGCTGGTCCCGCTCCATCATGCGCTCCTCCCACGTGTCGAGGGTGTGACGAGTAGGCTGTTTCGTGCCAGTTGGGCGGGTCAGCGTGTAGTCGGCGGGGGTGTAGACGCTTCATCGCGCGAGAGGGAGCGGGGGAGGGGAGGGGGCGCACCTTGCCGTCGTTGGTGATGCGGCGGGCGGCCGACATGCCGGTGCCGGTGACGGCGAACATGACCGTCAGGAGCCCTGTTGCGTATGTGGAACAAGCTGTCAGCTCGAGGGGTCCCTAGAGAGGGGACGGGGAGGGAGTGAGGCGGACCGAAGGGGATCAAGGCTTCGAAGGGGACCGGCTGTGGGTGGGTTGGGGGCCAGGGTCAACTCGTGGTTCACTGTGAGTGTCTAGTCCATGCTCACCATGCTGAGGTTTGTGACGAGGGTGAGGCGGGCAAGAGGGAGTTCGGCGAGTGGTCCGCGGACGAGGCTGCTCGCCCGCACCTCTCTCTCCCTCGCCCTACTGCTCACGTGAGGCTCTGCACGCCCCAAGAGACTCCCGCCAAGCTCAGCCGCGTACCCGCGTAGCGCGCGCTCGTCACAGCTTGGCCTCCTGTCTCTCTCTCTCTCTCCGCTCGCGCCTCGCCGTTGCTCTCAGGAGACCGTCCGTCCTCCGAGGACACGCCGCCCATGAGGCGTCCCTCTTGGCATTGGGGCCTCCTGTGCTTTTCTCCCTCTTCCCTCTTGCGCTTCACTCGCCTCGTGGTGTGCGCTTCGTCCGCTCGTCTCGCTCGCAAAGTGCCGCGTCCAGCCCGCCCATCCGCCGCCGCTCCCCTTCCCGTACCCACTGTGCCCCGTCTCGACAAGACGCCATGGTCGGCGGTCACATCATCCCCCTCGAGCGCGCCGTCTACTGCGCCAACCCGGACGCGCTCGACACGTGCCTGCGCATCTGCGCCGCCCCGGACCAGGTCTCGATCGGTGTCCGCCTCGGGTCGTACCTCCAGGCCGTGTCGTACTTTGTGCTCGTCCTCGTCGCCCCAGACGAGGGAGGCGTCAGTCTGTCGCCCTCTCGTTCGACGACTCGTCTCGTCCCCTCCACGTGCTCAAGCGCTGACCCCGCCGCGACAGGCCGAGTCGATGTGGCTCGGGCTGTCCATCTCGTTCTCGTTCCTCTTTGCCTGCTACATGCAGCTGTACTACGTGCGTCGGTCGCTCCCATTCACCTCGTGTGCGCTCGCTGACACCGCGCACCGAAACCAACAGGGCTCGGTCACACTGCACCACACGGTCATCATCACGCTGCTGTCGCACCTTCCCTACATCTCGACCCTCGCAGGTATGAACACCCTCACGAGCTGTGCGTAAGACCCCGACCTGCTCGCGAGGAGGAACGCGCCGACTGACTCGTGCGCGCGCAGACGAGGTCCTCGGCCCGGCGGGCGTGCGCTTCCTCCAAGGCGGTACGTGTCCCTCTCCATCCCTTCTCCCGCCTCGAGCAGCTCACAACCGCTCACTGCCCCGCGCGGCGCACAGGCATGATCCTCAAGAGCGTCCTCACGGCCCTCCTGTGGGCCCTGTGCCTCTTCGCGTGGTACGTCGGGCAGCTCCCGAGCTGGACGTTCCTCCAGTTCCGCCAGGCCAACTGCTTCAAGTCGACGAGCCTCGTCGTCTGGCTGTACTCTGTCTCGCCGACCGACGAGCACTCGACCCGCGCGACGGTCCTCATCGTAACCTACGTGGGCTCCCTCCCTCTCTGCCTCTTGCACCCTTCTCAGCCGCGCGCTGACAAAGCCATGGCCATCCCGCCCCACCCGCACGCACGGCGCAGTCCATCTTCTGGTTCCTCGTCCTCTGCCTCGGGTCCTACTGGACCCTGATCGCGCCGCGCGTGCTCGTCCGCCGCGGGGGCCACCTGCGCGACCCGCGCAAGAAGAAGGTCAAGGGGTTCGAGGCGCTCCGGCGCCGGATCGACGACGAGCTCGAGGGCGGGGGCGGGGGCAAAGGCGGGGAGGGGGGAGGGGAGAGTGGGTCGAGCGAGGACGAGAGGAGGAGGGCGTTCATGAGGAGACATCCCGGGGCGTACAAGCGCGATGAGGACGGCGGGGTGAGTGTCTCTGTCTCCAGGTCGCGTTCTTGACTCGCTTTAGCGAGCTCGTTCGCCGGGACCCGACTGACAGGCCTCGTCGCCGCACGTCCCCCCACAGATCGGCCTCGCCATGATGACTCTCCGCTCGCTCTCCAAGTCCCGCGCGACCTCCCCCTCCCCCACCTCCACCCCGCTCCCCCTCTCCCGCAACCCCTCGTCCTCCTCCCTCCCCTCGTACCGCCCGCGCGCCCCGACCCCGTCCCCCTCCCTCTCCGAGGCAGGCGGTGTGCAGGCCTCTCGCGCGCTGAGCCCCCCGCCCGCGACGCGCGGGATGACGGCGCTCAGTCCGTGGAGCAAGGGCCTGAGGGGCTCGGACCGCGACGCGGCCAACCGGTGGACGAGGAGGCAGAGTGAGAGCCGGCACCACTTCATCATTGTGCGTGCCACGGCGCGTGCGCGGGTGCTCTCCCCGAAGCCCTCGCCCTTTGGATTCCTCCTCGCGCTCAGAACTGACACGGCAGGAGAACCGCATGGACAAACCCACAGTGGCCGCTCGTCGCGCTCCTGCTCGTCTTCGTCATCGTCACGACCGAGCTCCAAATGGTCGCCAACGACGTCTTCAGCGGCGAGATGGAGCTCGACTTCCCCGGCGCGCTGACCCTCGCCCTGGCGCTGCCGACGCTGTGGGCCGTCGCCAAGAGCGTCAACCGCATCCGCGAGGGGAGGAGGCCGACGCCTGTGCAGAGGGAGGACAAGACGTTCTGGGAGGTGCGTTGCGTCGTCGTTGGCCTCGCCTCTGTGGCTCTGTCTCAGCTCGTTGAGACGACTGACGCGTTGCTCTCTCGTCCCGCGCGCACGCACGCACGCACGCACGCAGATCGCCTCGTCAGAACGGGCGAGGCTGCGCCGTCGGGTGGAGCGCCGCCGGGCGCGCAGAGTGCAGACTAGCTCTTTGGAGGCGTCGAGCAGCGGGAGTGGGAGCGACAGCGACAGCGAGGACGAGCGAGACCAGCGCCGGGGACGGAGGGGCAGGCGGTAGCGGAGTGAGTGAGTGAGTGGCTGGGGAGGAGGAGGAGTCAAGGCGACGAGGCGGATGGGGGCGCGGACGATGGACTCTTCACGGATCGAGCGACAGTGCATTCTCTGTCGCTCTCGAGAGAGAGGAGGGGTATGCTGTACATTGCGCTGCAGAGAGGAGAGGAACGGGACAGTGGTCGCGTGTTGATCTAGGCGAGGGGCGAGATGAGCCTGCGTCGGGGGGGAGAAGGGGGTCAGCGAGAGCACGAGGGAGTGGAGAGGGTCGAGTCGAGCGCACCTCATGATGGGGGGCCTGGGGTTGCTTGCCCTCCACGCGACAACGAGGATGGTAGGGATCCAACCGAAGTGGACGACGGTCTGCGGCGAGTGAAGCGAGGCGAGGAGAGAGAGAGGCGGCAGGGAGAGAGCGAGGTGAGCGAGGGATGGTTGGGTGGGGAGAACGCAGAGCGGTCGTCATGAAGACTGGCGCCGCGTGCTTACCTTTGCGACCTCGATGGCCTTGGAGATGCGCTCCTGTCGAGAGGGAGCAAGAAGGTGAGATGAGGCGCGGCGGCAGTCGAGGGGCGGGGCACGATGAGAGAAAGAGAGGGAGGGAGGGGGCGCAGCGGGTGCGCACCTTGTTGTCCTCGGAGAGACCGACGAAGCCAAACATGTCGCTGGGGCGGGGTAGTAAGGTAGGCGGGGGGAGGACGTGAGGCGGATGACTGCTGGCACTTGAGTTCTCGGCGACCGACGCTCGTTCGAAAAGTATCCCGCCGCTGCAACTGGTGCACCTGGTGGTCAGACTCTCTCGCCGTCACTCTCACCACACTCACAGCACTCGGAACCCCCGAGCGCCCGCCCCCCGCCCCGCAGCCCCTCGCCACCCTCGGGTCCCCCTCCCCTCCCTCCGACCCACCGACCATGCTCATCGCTCGCCAGGCGACTCGCCTCGCCAAGCGCACCTACTCTCCAGCAGCCCTGGGCCACACTCGCCTCCTCCGCTCCACCCCAGGCCAGTCCCCGCCCGACTCGGCCCAGAGCCAGACCCCTCAGCCCGCGAGCCCTCTCGCCGACTCGGCCCCGTCCTCGTCTGATCCCACCCCGCGCGAGACCCAGACCGGCGCCACCCCGTCGGCCGACTCTCTCCCCCCACTCAACGCCGACGCCCCGGCCGATCCCGCCCCCTCGGCCGCCGCCGCCGGCGGCCCTGCGTCCCAAGTCCCGCCCGTCAACGCCCTCTCGGAGCGGCAGAACTCGCTCGCCGAGGCCTTCCTCGACCTCCACCCGGACGTGTCTCCGCGCACCGACGACGAGCGCGCAGGAGGGGCCTTCCCGGGCGAGACGACGGGCGCAAAGGCCCGCGGAGCAGGCAAGTCGAGCATCGAGAAGAAGCGCGCCTTGCTCGCTCGCGCGGCGGGCCTCGCGACGCTCGGTGGACTCGCGTGGGCCGTGTATGACCTCGGCAAGGACTGGGAGGACGAGGACGAGCAGAAGAAGATGTTTGCCAGGAGCGACGACCGGCAGGCGATTGACGAGGCGCAGGAGGGTGGGTGGATGGGCTGGTGGGGGAGGCTCAAGATCCGTGCCGCGGATCACCTCGACGTGCGTTTCCACTCTACTTGGGGCTAGAGACTGTCGGCTGAGCTGTGCTGACGCTGGCCCCGCCCCGCAGTACCTCAACAAGCCCGCATGGGACCCTCTCCTGCCGCCGCCCTTGCCCGAGCCTCACTACCGCCCCTACACGCTCGTCATCGACCTCGAGGACATGCTGACGCACGACAAGTGGGACGTGCGTCGAAACACCTTGCCGCTGTCCCCTCTTTCCCGGCGGGCTGACCACGTGCAATCTGCAGATCGAGCACGGCTGGCGGACAGCCAAGCGGCCCGGCGCAGACTACTTCCTCGCGTACCTGTCCCAGTTCTACGAGATTGTCCTCTTCACCACCCTCCCGTCCTACGTGCGTTCTGCCCTCTACTCGTTCGCTCACTCGGGAAACGGGGAAGCGCAACCAGCTCACCCTCGCACCCTCCTGGCGCGCAGCTCGCCATCCCGCAGATCGAGCAGATCGACCCCTACGGGGCCTACATCCCCTGGAAGCTGTTCAAGGAGGCGACGCGGTACAAGAACAATGCCCACATCAAGGACCTGTCGTACCTGAACCGGCCCCTCGAGCGCACCGTCGTCCTCGACATCGACCCCGAGCGGGTCCAGCTCCAACCGGACAACGCCATCGTGCTCAAGCCGTGGCAGGGTACCAAGGGCGACGCGACGGCCAACGAACTGGTCGCCATGATTCCGTTCCTCGAGGCGCTGGCGATCAAGGGCGTCAAGGACGTGCGGCCCGTCATCAAGCACTACGAGGGCAAGCACATCCCGACGGCGTATGCCGAGGCCGAGGCGAGGACCAAGAAGGAGCTGTTGGACAAGTGGGAGGCCGAGAAGCGCGACACGAGCGTCAAGGGCTGGATCGGGTCCCTCTTTGGCGGCCTCACCAAGGTGCGCCCTGCCCTGCCGCTTCTCTCTCTCGCTCTTCGCCCCCTTCGTCGAACTGACGCTCGCAAAAACACGGCTGCGCAACACAGGGCACGATCCGCGACGCCCCGCCCGAGACGGACGTCGAGAAGGTGCGCAAGACGGCGCAGAAGCTCTACCTCGACGAGCAGCAGTACTGGCGCGACAACGCCGAGACGATCAATGCCCAGATCGAGGAGGACAAGCAGCGCCAGCTCAAGGAGATGTCGAGCTCGCTCATTGGCATGATGGGCCTCAAGCCTCCGACGCAGCCTCAGCCGGGCGCGCAGTGAGTCGGCAGTGTGTGTGTATGTGTGTGTGCATACGCGGGTGGACGACGGAGCATTGCAAATGTAGGACGGTGGGCGAGTGGTGGTAGTCTTCTTTGTACGATCTCGCGCAGCAACCGTAACCCCGTAGCAGTAGGCTCGTTCTCGCAACCCCCCTCCCTTCCCTCTGCGCGTGGCCTCGGGCGGTCCGGGCGCGCGTGGGCCGGGCTCGGGCGTGCTCTGGTGGCCGGGGCGGTGATCTGCGCGAGTCGTGCAGAGAGACAGGGAGTGGTCAGGGCCAATGCTCGTCCGGGAAGAGCGTGCTCGGTCGCGCGAGTCGAGGGGGGACGGTGTGGTGTCGTGCTCCTGGGTCAGATCTGGCCTAAATGTGTCGCCACGTCGGCACTCGGCCCCTTGTCCTTGTCCCCCCTCTCGCCCGACCTCTTCAGAGGCGCCGACGAAAACGCACAACCGGCAACGGGAGGGTTCACGACGGCGGGTGCGTCCGAGGAGGTCGAGGGTTGAGGAGGGAGGAGGAGCGAGCGCCCCGAGAGGGGGTAAGTAGATGGATGTCCGCTATCCGTTCTGGTAAAGGTCATCCTGTAGGGGCGGCTTCACCCACGTCGTACGCAATGCTTAGAGGAGGGTGCGCTCACCTCTTTGCCGCAGTGTGGTCGGCGTCCCCTCTCGGCGCTCCTCATCAAGCGACGAGTCCGCGACGGTGGTGCTTGACGGCGACGAGGCTCATGCTCATGGTGACAAGGACAAAGCTGAGGAACTTGTAGAAGGCGGTGCGCGAGTACTCGCGTTCCTCGAGCGGCGAGCGGAACGAGGCAAACTGCGGCGAAAGGGAAGGGGCAGTGGCGCGGTGAGTGGGCTGCGGGGACCTGGCGGGAACTGAAGACTGGGCGTACGATGTTGCGCAGGTTGGGCAAGGCCATGCAGTCGGTCGTCGGGCGAGTCGCTCTGGTCGACCCTTCCTTCGCCGTTGAGTCGGCAACGGTCGCCCCGTTGACCTCGGCCCTCTACTCTCCGATTCGCTGCCTTGCTGTGAACGATAGAACTGCTCAGCAGCCCTTGTGCTCACCACAGCACCCGCCTCCCACACGTCTGCCTCGTCAACCTCTCCCGTCTTCCCCCCCCACTTTATCGCCCGCGTGACCCGACCCCGGCTTCCCCCATGGCCTCAAGCAACACGGACAAGCGCATCGTCGTCCTCGGCGCAGGCGTCGTCGGCCTCTCGTGCGGCCTCGCCCTCGCGCAAAAGGGCTACCGCGTCCACTTTGTCGCCCGCGACTTGCCGGACGACTCGACTTCGCAGGGCTTTGCCTCGCCTTGGGCCGTGAGTCTCTCCCTCTTTCTCTTCCTTTCCCTCGATTCCGGTGATGCACGGCTGACCAGGGACCCCGACGCGCAGGGAGCAAACTGGACGCCGTTCTACTCGCGCGACGAAGGCCCTCGCCAGGCCAAGTGGGAAGAGGCGACCTTTGCCAAGTGGGTCTCGCTCGTCCCCTCTGGCCTCGCCATGTGGCTCAAGAAGACGCGCCGCTTCGCCGACTCCGAGGCCGGCCTCCTCGGGCACTGGTACCGCGACACGGTGCCCAACTACCGCCTCCTCCCCGAGGGCGAGCTCATCGAGGGTGCCGTCGCCGGCGCAGAGTACGACACCCTGTCGGTCAACGCTCCAGTGTACTGCCAGTACCTCGCGAGGGAGCTGCAGACGCTGGGCGCGACGTTTGAGCGCAGGACGGTCACGTCGATCGAGCAGGCGCTCGAGGGCGACGACGTCGCCCTGCTCGTTAACGCGACCGGTCTCGGTGCGTCAATCTCCTCCGCTCTGCGCTGTGAAACCGCGTGTCAGTCGCCTGAGAGCCGCATGCGCGCCTCCAGGCGCCAGGTCGATCGCCGGTATCAAGGACGCGGCGTGCCACCCGGTCCGGGGCCAGACGGTCCTCGTCAAGTCGGACTGCAAGCGCTGCACGATGGACTCTTCGAGTGCGTGTCTTGATCTGTAAGCTCGGAGGGAACGACGAAGCTGACCTGGCGACCTCACTCTGAGCAGACCCTGAAGCGCCCGCCTACATCATTCCGCGCCCCGGTGGCGAGGTCATCTGCGGCGGGACCTACCTCGTGCGTTTATTAGCCACTCTCCCCACCCTCAAGCATCTCAGTCTCTGACGTCCCCACGCGTTCATGCCCTCGCAGGTCGACAACTGGGACCTCACCCCCTCCCCCGCGACAGCGCAGCGCATCCTCGCCCAGTGCCTGCGCCTCGACCCCACCATCTCCTCCGACGGGACCCTCGCAGGGATCCACATCCTGCGGCACAACGTCGGGCTCCGTCCCGCGCGGACGGGCGGCCCGCGCGTCGAGGTCGAGACGCCGCGGCTGCCGCGCGTGCGGCCTGTCGTGCATGCGTATGGCTTCTCGAGCGCGGGGTACCAGCAGAGCTGGGGCGTCGCGCTCGATGTGCTCGAGCTGGTCGAGGGGCAGGTCGGGCCGCCCAGGGCGTGGGGCGCGGGCGCAAAGGCCAGGCTGTAGGGTGGGGAGTGTAACGACGTGGAGGGGACGTGTGCGGGCAGTCTCGGACCTTCGCAAGTCGCGTGCGGCGGCTGTGTGGCGACGCCATCTGGTGCTTCGCTCGGCGCCTCGTCCTCTCTTTCCCTCTCCGCTCGAGCTTTCGCTGTAGTGTGGGATCCGGCGCGACGCGGTCGGACCTCACGTGGCTCGGATTGAGTCGGACGGTCTGCGCGAAAGGATGCGAAGGTGCGCCGCGATCCTTTCCTTCCAAAGGAAGGGCGTTGCTGTGCGAGTGTGCAACCGTGAGCGAAGTACAGCAGTCAGCGATGCGCGCGAAGGGGGAACAGGCGAGGCGAGGGGACCGACGCTGTCCGAGTGCCGCCGCGTCGCTCGCTGTCGGTCGAGCGAAAGCCGAGCGGAAGTGGAAGCGCGGATCGCTCTTCGCTCTCTCTTCCACTCCTCGCCCATCTTAGCACTCGTTTGCACCTCTCAGAGCACGCATCGCCACACTCTCTCGCTATGGTCCAGGTGCGCCGCTGCCTACTCTCACCACACCACCCGCCTCCTCAGCCGTCGACTGACATCACGCATCGCCTTCCTCCCTCGTCCCTCTCCCGCCCCACACCGACAACACGCACGCACGACGCAACAGCAAACTCCGAACGCCAACGACCAGTCTCAGCACTACCGCGCCACCGTCGCTGGTGGCGCAAAGGGCGGCTTGGCGGGCCTCGCCGCGGGAGCTGCCGGCGCAGTGGCGCTCCAGCGCGCGGGCGTCCAGGCTTTCACCAAGCTGACCCTCCCGCTCAAGGCCTTTGCCGTGACGTGCGCTGCTAGCCCTCTGTCCCTCCCTCCCGAGCGTCGGACCGCGAGTTGACGTCGTCCTCCTCCCCATCCCCCCCACACCTTCTTTGCTCGGCGACCTTCCACCCTCACCACAGCTCGATCGGCACGGCAAGCTTCATCATCTCGGCAGACAAGGCCGCGCGCGAGTTCGAGCTGCAGAAGTACGCGACCGGGTCGGGTACCGAGCTCGAGCGCATCTCGCATGAGCAGCAGCGCCTCGAGCAGGAGGCCGGGATCGCGCCGGGTCAGAAGGCGCCGAGGGGACAGGTCAGCACCAAGGAGGCGGTCATCGAGTGGGCCAAGGAGAACAGGTGGACGGCTGTCGGCGTGACGTGAGTCTGTGGCTCTCTTCCCTCTCACTCTCTGGCGGCGGCGGGTCCCTCCGAGTGCGACGAGAGCCGAGCTGACCTTCCCCTCCTTCATCCCCACCAGCTGGGCCGGCTCGATGATCGCCTCGGGCGCCTACATCGCCGCCACGCCTCTCTCGTTCGCGCAAAAGCTTGTCCAGGCGCGCATGGTCTCGCAGGGCGTGACCGTCGCGGCCCTCCTCGCCTCGGCGGGCCTGACCGCGATCCCCAACGCGAGCGGGAGGACCGACGACGAGATCAAGCGCGAGGAACGCGAGGCGGGCATGTATGCGTGGAAGAAGGGGAGCCCGCACACCAAGCACGACGCGAAGGAGGCGTGAGCTCGCGCGAAGAGAGAACTCTTCTCCCCTGTACAGTCACATAGATCACTCAACGATTCAGCAGCAGTACATCTTACACTCGCGACGCTTATCTACAGAGAGTGCACTTGGAGGCGAGCGGCCGGGATCCCCCCCTCAGAGCTTGGCCTTCCTCTGCGCCGCCGGTGGCAGAGGGCGCGCCGCCTCGTCCCGCACCGAGTTGATAAGGGTCCCGCACCCCTCGACGAAGCACCTGATCTCGTCACCGTCCTTCATGAAGGGGCTCTGCTCGACGGCGTCGCCCGGGGCTTTGCGGCCGAGCGCGATGGGCGACCCGGTGAGGATCAGGGACCCGGCTTGGAGCGTCGTGCCGTGCGAGAGACGCGCAATGAGCTCGGGCTGGAGATGTGCCGTGTGAAACACGCGCGCGAGTCAGCGTGGTGCGAACAACAGAGGTGGGGGCGGGGCCTGGAAGGACCGGCGAGGGAGAGCGGACGCACAATCTTGAGCACGAGGTCCGCCGTGTTGCCCTTCTGCGCCAGCTTGCCATTGACGTGCGTCGTGATCGTCAGCTTGTGCGGATCCGCGCCGAGCGCGGAGGGCGAGACGAGGCACGGGCCAAAGGGGCACCAAGCTGTTGGGCGTGCGGGCATGGGAGGGTCAGCTCTCAACCGCACGTCAGCGCTGACGACTAGAGCAGCGCACTGTCGTAGCTCTTGCCCATGCCCCACTGGCCGCCCTTGGCACACAGGCCGCGCGACGAGACGTCGTTAACTGCATGGAGCACGACGTCAGTCTGATGCACCGAGGTGAGACCATGGCGACAAGCTCACCGACACAGTACCTGCTCGAGATTAAGAAGTAGAGGAGTGTGTCAGGACGGTCAGCGTCACGCTCAGGGGAAGAGCGTAGGACGGGGCGGCGAGACGGACCCTCCGACGAAGCTCATCGCGTCCTTCTCGTCAACATCCTTGGCATCCTTGCCCAGCACGACACAGAGCTCGACTTCGTAGTCGTTCTTCTCGTCCCTGGCCAGCCGTGGGAGGACAATGTCGTCGCCGGGCCCGGCGAGCGCCTGCGAAGCCTTGAAGAAGAGGCACGCGACGGGGGGTTTGTCCTGCGGGTTGGCCGGGTCGGCAGAGTACTGCAGGCCCATGCCACGGATGGCGGGGACGTCGGTTGGTGCGAGGGGCGAGAGGAGCGTCTGCACGGTGAGGACGCGGGGGGACGAGGTCGAGGCGGGCGAGGAGGTCCAGGGTGCGGCGACGACGCGGGCGGTGATGCGCTCGCCGTTTGAGTAGAGCAGGCCAAGGTCGCCGTCTTGTTGGGGCTCGCCGTAGTACGTCTGCGTAGGTTCCAGTCGCGTGAGTTGCAACGAGACGCGGCGGGGGAAAGCGGAGAGAGGTGGGGACTGCAAAGAGTCGACGGGCGCACCTGAGCGTCCTCCTTTGCGACGAAGCGGATCAAGCGAGTCCAAGCGGGGGTAGCCATGGCAGTCTGGTAGCTGTGCAAGCAGGATCAAGAGAAGAAGCAGGGAGAAGAGAGCCGAGAGAGGGGGAGGATGCCGACGGTCCGCCGCAGCCGCGCAGCCGCCTTCCCCCCCGTCCTCCTCCACGCTCGACCTCCGCGCACCCTGAGCGACTCACGATAGCGTGGGCACACTGCTGCGAGACCTCTCCACCGCCTTCGACCACCCACAACCGCGGCCCACGTCGTCGTCGCCCCGCCAAAGTCGCCGACGCCCTCATCACCGGTTGTCAACCTCGACGAGTCCGTCTCGCCTCCTCACCAGCCCGGCTGAGCGTGGACATGCCTCGCTAGGACCGAGTGGATCTCTTGTGATGCACAGTCCCGCGCGCGCATACGTTTCGCCCAGCTGTCTACGGTGCGTCGCCCGCGCCTCAGAGGACACTGGGGTCGGTGACGATGACTCCGGCGGGCACCCTGCCGGGCGTGTGGACTGCTGTCGAGTACCGGCGCGCAGGTGTCGGGAGTGCTGAGCGGCGAAGACGACGGGAGCGCGCCGCGCGCGGCGGGTCACAAAGCGTGCTGGGTCGTCGACGCGGGCGGCACGGACAAACTGGTCCAGGCTACGATGTGCTCGGTGCTCGGCGCGTACAGTGGAGCTCCGCTCAGAGATCTTGTCGGGCTCGCTGTGCGGCGACGGGGCGCCGTTGGCGAGCGGCGGGCCCGGCGGAGGTCAAGCACGCCGCCAGCGCCCGACTCCGAGGGGCAGCGTCGCACCGCACTCGTGCTGACGTGCTGACGTGCCCCTGGACGTTCGCATCGAAGCGCTGCGGGAGATGACCGCAGCTTGGCGCTCGCTGCGCCGACAGTGACCCTGCCCTGCTCTCTGTGCGCGCTCTGTCGACTCGTCGAGCACGTCAAGGCGCTCGGTTCCCGCTGCCAAGCCTGCGCGTGCCTGCGCTCCCGCGCTCGATGAAATCGCTTAGGCGCGTCGACCTCTCCTATTTCGTCGACGCGTCGGCAGGAGCATTGAGCGGGAAGCGCGGCGCGGACTCCAGGTCCGAGATCACTGCCTCGTAGTTTTCGTTTCGTCGTGGCAATTGCATTTCGTCGACCTTGCCGCGTTTTGGTCTATCTGGAAGAAGAGGCGGCCCGGGAGCGACGGCAGCGCCGCTTTCGGCGAGACGCCGACTCGAGGGGGGGAAGGGTGGAGCCGGCAAGCGTCCCTCCCCACTTCACCACCCGGCGCCTCTCTGAGAACGCCGTATCAGTGCCGCCCATGGCAACAGCAGCAGCTCTGCCAGCAGCCCAGCTGACCGCCCTGCTCGCCGCGCCATCGGTCGAGCAGGCTCGCACCTCCGCCCGGGACCACCTCTCGTCGGCGCTCCCGACGCCGCTCGTGGCCTCGCAGCTGGGCCCAACACTTGCCCAGCTCCTCGAACAGCAGCGTGCCCAAGCTGCCCGCCTCGAGCAAGACCTCGGAGCAGCGCGGGACCACAGTGACGCCCTCGTCTCCTCGGCCCGGCGCCAGCTCTCCCAGATCAAGCAGCGCACAGGAGCACTCAAGGAAGGGCACGACGAGGTCGATGCGGGTCTGCGCAGCGCCCGCGACAAGCTCGTGTCGGGCCTCGACGTTCGCGAGGACGGCGCCGAGGGCCTGACGCTGCGCGAGCGGCTCGTCCAACTCAGTCAGCGCAGGAAGGAGCTCGAGGCGGCAAAGACGTGGTTCGGTGCCGTCGCAAAGGCAGAGGAGCTCGGGTGCGCTCTCTTTCGCTGCCAGCGCGATGCGGCATAGTTGACCTCTCTCTCTCCCCCCCTTGCCCCACCTCGCAGCTTCACCGTCCTCCGCTCGCTCGAGGCCGGGTCCCTGCCGCAGGCTTTCCGCGCCTACGTCGGCCTCATCGAGTACATCAAGTCCGTTTACGCTCAGGCCGACTCGGCGACGATGGGCGGCGAGGGCGGACCCAGACTCGTCGCCCTCACCTCGCACCTCGTCGGCATGGCCAACTCGGTGTGGAGCTCGCTCGTGCGCGTCCTTTCCAGGTGCGCACTCTTCTCCCCTCTGTGTCCGGATCTAGCGGCCCGCTGACACCCTTGTGCCCTCGCAGTCGCCTGCTCGGCAAGCTCGAGGTGCTCGGCTGGCCCCAGCCCTTCGAGGAGGCGCTCGACCCGTACGAGGATGCCCGCGTCGCCGAGTTCCAGACTGCCTTTGCCGACCTCCTGACCCTCGAGCTTGTGTGAGGCGCCTTCTGCTACGAAACTTCGCACCGGACCACGCTGAGCAGTCACTCACCCCCTCCCCTCCTCTCCTCAGGCAAGCCAACAACCCGATCCCCGGCCCGCTCAAAACCGGCGTGCTCGTATCAAAGAAGCCAAAGCCGCTTCTCGCACTCACGCCACTCGTCCACCCGTTGCTGCTGCGCTTCAAGTGGCAGTTCGAGGGGGACAGGAGCACGAACCGGATCGACAAGGTGCGCATTGTCCTGCCTGTTCACGCGCTACCATAGATGCTCGTTCCTTCACTGACCCTTCAATCGTACCGCATCGACAGCCCGAATACCCGCTGTCGCACGTCGTCAACCTCCTCACGGCGCACGAGCGCTTCCTCGGCGAGGACATTCAGTACCTCCTCGACTCGAACGGCTTCGAGCACATCGACGCCATCGTGAGTCCCTCTCGCTTACAGCTCGGAGAAGACGTTGAAGCTCACATGCTATTGCCGCACACAGAACGAGTTCACCTCGCTCCTCCTCCCACCTCTCGCGTCCCGCCTGCGGCATCACCTCCCGCAGCTTCTCTCGATGCCGCCTGTCCTGGCTCACACCGTCTACCAGGTCGTCCACTTCGATCAGCAGCTGCGCAGCCGAGGCTACAGGCCTCGGACGTGGCCGACCGTCCTGCGCCCGGACGAGGTGCCGCCAGAGGAGGACGACGCCGAGTGGGAAGGCCTGAGCGAGACGATCCTCGGTCGCGACGAGTGGTTCGACCGTTGGCTTGACGGCGAGCGCGAGTGTGAGTCCGCGTTTCCGACCACCGCCGCCGGTCACCCCCTGGAGGGGCGATCTGAGACACCCGGCGTCTCGTTTCCCCCAGCCCCCATGCCGCGCTGTCTGCTGATCCCCTATTGCCCACTCATCAGTCTTCGACGAGCGCTATTACGACTGCATCGCGACGGGCGATGCGTGGCACATTGTCTCGGAGGAGGACATTGACGCTGGCGAGAGCGGCAGCGGGACGAGGCCAACCAACTCGGCGCTCAGGGTCAAGGAACTCGCAGAGCAGCTCGCAGGTGCGCCCAGGCATCCGCTCGTCGGAGAGCGTCCTTCGACGGTCGCGCCGTCCCTGACTCTGCCCGACCACCGCGTGCAGACCGCTACCGCCCGCTGCCGCTGCGACACACGCTCCCGTTCCTCCTCTCGCTGCACCTCCCGCTCCTCCAGTCGTACGCTGCGCGCATCACGTCGGCGCTCGACGCGTTCGAGTCGCTCTCGTTCGGGATCCTGCCCGGTGCGCTCGGCCAGACGACGGCTGCGACGGCGGGCGTGGGTGGCGTCGTGAGGCTCGTTCGGGCCGGCGTCAGCGCGAGGTGGATGAGCGAGCGCTGCGAAGAGTGGGGCGAGGACGCCGTGAGCTTTGCTACTGTCCCTCCTCGCTGTGAGGACGGCGCGCTGACCCTGCTTGCCTGCAGTTCTTCCTCACCCTCTACGAGTACCTCTCGTCCGCGTCTTCGACGCCGGGCAAGCTCGACGACACGCTGCAGGATGCGGCCGAGGCCGTGCTGGACAACAGCGACGGGACCATCTTTGACCGCGAGCGCAAGACGTTTGAGTCGCTCGCCGAGCGGAGCGAGGAGCTCATCGTCCGGCACTCGGTCCGCGAGGTCGTGAGCGACCTCAAGCCCTACTTCCACAAGTGCGTTCTCGATGCCATCGGGTTCTCTATCTCTCGCTGTGACTGATCCGCATCCACCCCTCAGGCGGTGGGACGTTGCGCCTGGCGAGGACGACTCGACCGACCTCTCGCTCAGCCCCGAGCTCATCTCCCCTCTCTCGCTCCTATCGTCCATCCTCTCAACGCTCGTTCAGTCCTTCCCTCCCGCGATGCGCACAACCCTGTACCGCCGCATTGCCGCCGGCCTCGCCCAGGCCCTCTTCGACCGCCTCCTCGTCTCGCACGGCTGGACCGAGTCGTCGGCGCAGCAGCTCCAGTACGACCTGCAGCACGGCTTCCTCGTCGCTGCGCGCGAGGCTGGGCTCCCCCAGCGCGGGCTTCAGCGTGGCTGGGACGTCGCGCGCGCGGGCGCAACCATCCTCGCGCTGCCGGCCTTGGCGAGCCAGCAGGGCGGATACACCCCGGGCGGCGAGTGGACGTTCTCCAAGGTGATGCAGGTCGTGTTTGACGACGACAGCGACGCGCACGGAGACGAGGGGAGCAGGTTTGCCGAGGTCATGGACGACTTGGGCGTCGGCGAGGCCCTGTCGCGGTCAGAGGTGCAGCAACTCATGAGGCGCCGGCCAGAGTGCTGGAGGTAGCAGCCGGTGCAATGCTGTCGGGTTCGGGTATCTCCTCGCTCCTGACAAGGAGAGCTTGGACCGTGCAAGCACTGTGACGAACGAACGATGGGAGTGCCGAGCCGACTTGCGAAGGCCGAGAAGCGCAAGCCGGGACAGGCGATTCCCGCTCTCTCGCTCTTCGAGGCGCAGGGCGAAGGTAGACGGCGAGTCTATCATAGTGTTCATTGTGTGTGTGCGCTTCCGACCAATCAAGCAAGGGAAAGGGGGAGTACAGCAAGGGGCGTCGAGCCCGGGAGAAAGGGAAAGGAGCAACTGCGGCACTGCTGCGCGGCGGCGACGTGGGGGCGAGACGAGGTGGGTATAGGCTCCGGCTTTGTGACCGTCGTGCATATCTGGCAGGAGTCAGGTCGAAAGAGGCGGCGCCAGCGGCGGCGGCGAGTGAGGGAAAAGATCCGTGGACGGTGTGGGCAAACGAGGGGCGCATGAGGGAAAGGACGAAGGGACGGGCCGAGAAGTGGGGCGTCGTACAGGCTTATGAACCGTAGCAGAAGAGGAACTGGCCGTCCTGGGTGCGCTTGCTGTAGTAGCCCGGCGGACAGCCTGCGAGGCGACGGCGGTCGCACAAAGTCAGTCAGTCTGTCCGCTCGAGGCCTGCTAGTTAGCGAGAGAAAGAGAAGAGACGCACGCAAGCCACACTGCCGCGAGCGGCACCAGGGACTGCCGATGCCATTGTACGAGGGAGGGCACACGTTGCCAATGGCGCCGCAGTTGTCCTCCGAGGTGACGAGGTTGACGCAGGTATTCTGTGGCGTCGCAACGAAGCCGTTGATCGTGTCGCACACGAGGGTGCAGACATTGCCGCCTGCGCACAGGAACGCGCCGTTGCTGGTCGTCCCGCACGTGTTGGGCCCGCAAGTTGACGCGCTCTGGACGCAGACGCCGCCCGTGAGGAAGAATCCGGGCTGACAGCCGACTGTCGGCGAGGGCGTGGGCGAAGGGGAGTCAGCAAGGAGAGCTGGGACTATGAGTCGAGCCGAGAGGTCGGCGCCGCACCTTGGCAGAGGTGAGTCTGAGGATTGCACACGGCAGCGCCGTTGACGGGGATGTCGCTCGGGTCGGTGACGGCCTGGGCGCACACGCGATCTACGCGACTCTTCGAGCGTCAGCGTCCGGAAATGCAGAGAGAGAGGAAGCGAGGAGAGCGCACCGCGCGCGCAGCGGTACCGCTTGAGGCGGCGAGCAAAGATGGCACGGCGGCGGAGGATGCCCTTGGTCACCCCCTCACGGGCGTACGTCTCCTCGAGGTGACGCTTGAGGAGTGCGTGACTCGCGTCGTGGCTGGCCGGCGACGACAGGCCGCGCTTGGCCTGCTTGGCGGCCGCGAGCCTGGCTCGCTTGACCCGCGCCGCCGAGTTTGCACGCGCTTCGGATGGACGCAGGTCCACAGGCGTCGCGTCGAAGAGGAGGGAAGGCTGTGACGGCGACTGTTGGACGAGGTCGCTGCCTGTGGCGCGAGACGTGATTGAGAAGGTCAGCGAGCGGACCGTGGCAAAGGTGCGGGAGGGCGCGCGCCGGGTAGCTCACCATCGAGACCGCCAGCCCGTGCCACAGGAGAGAAGGCGAGAGCGGCGAGAGCAAAGGCCGCGAAGCACGCCTTGAGCGACGGCATCTTTGAGGTCGAGGAAGGAGGGAAGTGATTTGAGCGGGAGAGAGAGGGAAGAAGCGTCGAGGCGAGAGCGACAAGCAGGCAGAGCGTGTTTGCTCGACACACAGAGAACAAACACGACGCGAGCGCGTGCCTGCGAGAGCTCCTATCTCGCCTCTGACGAGCGCGACGCGTCCAAATCCAGGTGCGGGAGTGGGCGAGCGGGACGGTGCTCCTGAGCCTCCAAGCGCGCGGATTGGACCAGCGCGCAGTTCTGCCGGCACGTAGTGCCCTGACTGACGCCTTTGCGTCGCCCATCACTGCTCTGTCCGACGTCGCAGGAGTCCGAGAGACGCCGCGAAAGGCCACCGCTCTCGCGTCCCGCAGTTGGGCATGCGCCCTCGTCCGCTGGCGTGAGAGCCTGCCCTCGCCTCTTAGAGGGACCGCTCAGTGGGCTCAGGGACTGTGATTGCCACACACGGCTCCGCAGCGGACCGCGCTGGTCGCCCCGCCGACCACAGTAGATGTGGCACACCTTCGTCGCCCGGGACCATCTCTCGTCGGGGTTCCCGCCGACGCTGGTCGCCTCCCAGTTAAGCTCAGGACTCGTGCAGCTCCCCGAACAGCACCGTGTGCAAGCTGCCCGCCTCGAGCAAGACCTCGGGGGGGCGCGGGACCACGGCAATGGTCATCTCCTCCGCGCGGCGACAGCTCTCCCAGATCAAGCAGCGCCCGAGAGCGCTCAAGTGGCAGAAGAGGGCACGATCACCTTTGCGCGCCCCTGCGCAGCGCCCGCAAGCATGCAAGGTGTTCTATCTGCCCGCAGCTTGTCCTGCTCGAAACGTCCGGCCTCCGACTCTGCGCGCGCGCGTTTTCCCCGGCCGAGCCTGAGCTCTTAGACAGACACATTGTTTGCGAGGTCGAACGGGGTAGGTCGCAACGGGGACGGGCGATGCACTGCGCGGCCCGAAAGCGCAAAGGCGCCGATTCAGAGCTGCGGGTCTCCCTGCTCCGTTCTTTAGCGATCCGTGGCACTGCTTCGCCTGCCCGAAGCTCATGTAAGCGAGTGCGAGACCGTCGGGCGCCAGGCGTCACACCGTCCGCGGACGATGCACCTCCCGCGCACGGACCCACTTCCTTGGTCGCTCCTCTCGCACGACCGGGTTGCTAGCGAAATGAGCTGCGACGGCATACGGGGTACCGCATCACGGCGTCTTTCTTTTACGTAGGACTGTCGCTCGCAGCGCACGGTGGCGCGAGGCTGGCGCAGATCAGTGCACCCCACACGAGCGGGTTCAGGGCAGCAGCGCCGCCCGCGCGAGCGTGCCGTTCAGGCGACCGCCCCCCCACAGCAGTCCCTGACCCGACTGCAGCGATGCGCCTTCTGCGGCGCCATTCGCCAAGGCGGCCAGCGGACAGTCCACACACAGGTGCCCAACTTGCGAAGGTCAAGTCGAGTCTCGTTTGCGCTGGAGCCAAGCCAAAGGTAGGGTGGATCTAAGCTGTACATTCCACCGCTATCTGCGTCCTCCGAGATGAGAGCGAGAGGTACAGAGGGCGTAGAGCCTGATGAGGGGGAGAAGAACTGCTGAAAAACTGCTGCGAAGAGAGAGGGACATTAAAGAGACAGGGAGAGGGAACGCTGGCTCGTACGCCAGTGCCTCGAGTCCCAGCGCCCACCGAACCTCTTTTCTGGAGGCCCGGTAGGTAGCCAGAAGAGGAGGACAAGGAGGAGAGTCCATGGCTGGGTGGGTGACGGGTGGGAGGAACGAGTGCGTGGAGGTCGGAGTACCCAGATACAAGCAAGAAGTTGGGGCGGAAGTCTTCTCCGGAAAGCTTACGCGCCGTAGCAGTAGAGCGCGGTGCCGTCCATGGTCTTGCGGAGGGTGGTGCCGTACGGGCAGTCTGAAGGGGACAGCGGCGTTGTCAGCGTCGACGGACGTTGGCGCGCTGCTGCACAGCATGGAAGAGACGCACTGAGCCTGCAGACACGGTTGCGGCACGAGGGCTCGCCGACACCGTTGTACGAGCCGGGGCAGACGTTGCCGATGGCGCCGCAGTTGTCGGCCGACGAGATGACCGAGACGCAGGTGTTCTGCGCCGTCGCGACGTAGCCGCTCGCCGTGTCGCAGATGAGAGTGCACTGGTTGTTGCCCGAGCAGAGGAAGATGCCGTTGTCGGTGGTGCCGCACGCGTTGGGGCCGCAGGTCTGGACGCTCGCGACGCAGACGCCACCGGTCAGGGTGTAGCCGTCCTGGCAACCGACTGCAAGTAGTCACGAGGTCAGCTTCAGGGTCACTTGTGTGCTCGAGGGGCTTCACGAGCGACGCACCAGCGCAGAGGTGAGTGACGGGGTTGCAGACGGCAGCACCGTTCGAGGGGAGGTCGCTGGGAGAGGTGACGGCCCTGGCGCAGACGCGGTCTGGGTAGAGGGTGGAGGGCATCAGCGACGGGCACGCCTTTTCGAGCTCAGGGGAGGAGGGAGACGCACCGTTCGCGCAGCGGTAACGGCGGAGGGCGCGGGCAAAGACGGCGCGGCGCTCGAGGTCACGCTTGGTGACACCCTCGCGGGCGTGCATCTCCTCGATGTGGCGCTTGAGGAGGCTCTGGCCCTCCTCCTGGACGGCCGAGGCGCGCTTGGCCTTCTTCGCGGCGGCGAGCTTGGCACGCTTGACGCGCGCCGACGACTCCTTGCGCGACTCGTCCGAGCGCTTCTCGACGGCCGCCTCGTTGGTGTAGAACGAGGGCTGCGACGTACGGCGGACGAGGTCACTGGCTGTGGGGTCGAGATGGAGTAGAGGCGGGGAGATCGATCACGGTCAGCGCTGTCGACGAGAGTGGAGCGCAGGACGAGGGGAAGAAGGCGGGCTCACCCTGGACGGGGGTCGCCTGGGCAACGGGGGAGATGGCGAGAGCCGCGAGGGCGAACGCGGCGAGGCAGGACTTGATCGAAGGCATGGCGAAAGGCGGAAAAGAAGGGGGATGAAAGGCACTTCGGAGACGAGGAGACGAGGAGGGAGTGGAGAGAGAGCGAGAGAGGAGGAGAGCAGGCTCGAGTGCTCGACGACGGTGCTCGGCGGCGGGGTGCGAGGGGGTAGCGCGACTGCGTAAGAGGTGAATCGAGAGGAAGCGAGAGTGGGAAAGGCTCGATGGACGGAGAGAACTGTGACACTGGGAAAGCCACCCCGGCGCCCGGCGCCCAGAGCGACCTTCGCACACGTGGCCGCTGCCGCAGGCCCGAACGCAAGGTCAACCTCAGTGGGCGATCGAGCTTGGCCGTACATACCTTCCCGAAGAACACGTCGAACGCGATAACTCCAACGGCCGGCAGGGGTGTCACCTTCCCTGAAGGGAGGCCCACCTGGACTCCGCTGCCCAGCTTGGCAAGGTCAGCCTCGCCCCAGCCACTGTCCCCGGGTTTCTTCGCTCCCCCCTCTCGCTTGGACCCCGCTGTGATGGAAGCGATGAAGGCGCATGGTTCTCTCTCGAGCGGGGCACTCTGTCCGCGTTGGGTCAAGAGAAATCGCGTCGCCGAGGTTCGAAGCTCACGCCCACGCATCGAACCCCGCCTGTGTGCTGCTGCGAGCTCGAGCGTCCTCTTCTCCTCCCCTTGCCAGACGAGCTTGCGACCGTGGCGGAAGTCCGCAGTGATTCAGCGCAACAGGCCTGCGTGGGCAAGGCGCTGTCCGCACACCCGAGTCCCGACCTGCCACCGGGCGCACGCGAGTTGCTCAGCAGCCGGGCGGCAGGCCCGAGCGGACTTCCGTTCATCCTCGTCCCGCTTTTTTCGATTGATCGCGCGAGGTGTGTGGTCTTGGAGTCATGGACAAAGGGTTCCACGCTTCCCCGGCTTCGCAAGAAGAAAACAGCGCAACGGCCGAGCGCCCGAAGCGCAACGAGGCTTGCGTCTCCTGCGACGCCAGCCGGGAGAGGCAACTCGGTTCCCCTTTCTCATCCTCCCCTCTCACAGCACTGTCCTTTGAGCGCGCGATGCGTCACTCTCGAGGCTCTTCTGCGCTCCAGCGTCGCGACCCTCGGCCAGCTCGTCGCTCGACCCCGGGCGGCCGGCGGCGGTCGAGCATGCGGCGCGGCGCCGCGCCGACCAAGCGTGGGCAAGCCACTCTCACGCTCAGTACTTCTAGCGGCGCTTCGCAAGGTTCAGCTCTCCATTCGTCCGACGAGGCCGACTTGTCAGCTTCACACGCTTGTCCGCATCTGCCGCGGTGAGGGCTGGCAAGGGTCGCTCGTCACGAAGCGAGCCTGTCGGCTCGAGCGCGGGGTCGCTGCGCATCGAGGTCTCCTCGTCCACCAGATGAAATGGCGTCGAGCGCATTCAAAGGACGCCCTTCTCGCCGAACAGTGGGAGCATCTGGCTCCTCACATTGACTCTCCGATGGCGCGGCGCAGGGCTGAGGGCTCGCACCGGTGACGCTTCTCAAGTCGCTCCTCCTCATGGTGCCGAGGCTGCTACCGTTGTATGCGTCTCGAGCACGGCCAGGTCACCCTTCTGCTCCTTCGTCGGAGCAGTGGTCGGCCGCAGCAAGCACCAGCATTGGCTCGGCTCCTCTTCAAGTTGCCGCATCCGCTTGAGGAGGCTTGCTTGCTTTCTCACCCGCGCCGCGAAGCCCTGTCGACGCTTCACCGCTTCCATCTCGAGCCCGTAGAGCTGTCACCGGCGTCACTGACTCGAGGGTACTTCGGGGACAGAGGTTGCTGCCACCCATCGCCGCTCGTCGAGATCGGTTGGGGAGGGGCACAAAGACGACGCTTGCTTGCTCCATCGGCAGGCGATGCCGCGGCCGACTTGGCTCGGCAGAGCCGCATGCCAGGTCAAGACTGACCGACGCAAAGCTGGTCAATAGCCGACCGCTGCTGGAAAAGAGTGCGACCGCGCCACGGAGGTTGAGCGCCGCTGGGTCAAAGCGTCCGAGAGTTGGCTGCAGCTGGCTCGACCTCACCCTGCGCCTGCAGCGAGGAGCGCGATTCCTGGGTGAAACGCAGCCTTGGCATGTGAAGCGCGTCTGCTCGAGTGCTGCTCAGCAAAGCCCACCGGTGCCGGAGTCCGCGGACACAGGGGATAATATCCAGGTCTTGCCTCTGGTCGTCTCTGTCTCCGGCCGTGCGGCACGTCTTGACTATTGCTAGTCTTGCTTTGAGTAGAACTGTCTCCTCATGCACACAGAAGTCCGAGCGACCAGTTATCCCCGTGGTGACCGCGGACACAGCCCGTGCGAGCTCGGCCGCGTGAGAGGGCGGCCCGCCCATTCCTCGTCACCTCGCACGGCTTCTCGCACCCAAGGCACAGCCTTGTCATCTGTACTCGCCTGCACCACCCGCTCAAAGCTTCCTGGCGCGCGCACCGAGTCGACCGGCCGCAGCATGGCAGAGTTCGCCCGCCTGGTGGTCCCTAAGCCACCTCGCACCACAACCGAGAATCAGCAGCAGAAGGAGTCGGTGTACTGGCGCAGCTTCAAGGTGAGCTCTTTCCGAGCCGATCTGCAACGGCACGCCTCCCGCAGAGCGTGCCGACATCTCCCACTCCTGCTCCTCTCGCGTCCGGGCCCTCATCCTCATCTGTCGGCCGTCAACAGTCCCCGACGTTCCTCAAGTCTTATGCTCCAGTGACACATGTGCACTTCTCGCCGTCTTCGCCTCACCGCTACGTCGTCACCTCGGGCACTCGCCTCCAGATCTACTCTCCCAAGACGAACCGCGTCGTCAAGACCATCTCGCGCTTCAAGGAGACGGCGACAAGTGGCGAGATCAGGACCGACGGCAAGCTGTGCGTCGCAGGAGATGAGGGCGGAACGGTCCAGGTGTTCGACATCAACAGCCGTGCGATCCTCAGGACGATCCGCGCTCACAAGCAGTGCGTCCTCACCTTGCTGCTCGACTCGCTTCTTCGGTGGCTTGACGGTCAGGCTGACACTCCTATCGCAGGGCCGTCCACACGACCAAGTTCTCGCCCGGTCCGGGAACCCAGATCCTCACCACCTCTTCCGACACGACCGTCCGCCTCTTTGACCTCTCGACCTCTGCCCCGCTCCGCACCTTTTCGTCCCACACCGACTACGTCCGCGCCGCTTCCTTCGTCCCTTCCTCGCCTTCCCTCGTCTTTTCCGGCGGCTACGACTCGACCGTTCGGCTGTGGGACTCGCGCGTGCCGGAGAGCGAAGGGAGCGGTTGCGTCTGGGTCGGCCGTCACGGCAAGCCCGTCGACGCCGTCCTCGTCGGCGAGCAGGGCACCATGGCCGTCTCGGCAGGCGGACCCATCATGCGCGTGTGGGACCTGCTCGGCGCGTCGACGTCCCGCTCGGGCGCGCTCGACGGCGGGTTTGACGTCGAGGGCGGGGCTGCGGCGCACGGCGGCGAGGACGTCGAGGAGGACACAGGCACTCAGTACTGCCTGAAGGCGCTGAGCAACCACCAGAAGGCGATCACGACGCTGTGCTGGGGCGAGTCGGAGCAAGGCGAGAAGAGGGTGCTGAGCGGCGGTCTCGACGGGCTCGTCAAGGTGTACGATCCGCAAGAGAATTGGCGCGTCCGGCACACGATGCGGTACGGCGGGCAGGTCATGTCGTTGGCGGTCTCGGTGCGTCCCCGTCTTGCTCCTCCCTCGTCCGGCTCCGGAGCCACCTCGCCAACCCGTCTCTTCTTCACCTGCAGCCCAACAACTCGCACCTCGTCGCCGGTCTCTCGGACGGCTCGCTGTCGATTCGCACCCGCGCGGGCGTGGGGCGGAAGGCGGGAGTCCCGGTCGAGAAGGTGACGCCGTCCTTCGACGCCCTCCTGGCGGGCATGGGCCAGGGCGGAGTCGTCTACAGCGGCAAGCAGGCGGGCGAGGGCCTCAAGGCGACGTTCGAGGGCGAGGTCAAGGTGACCAAGGAGCGGCGGCGCAAGCTGACCGAGTGGGACAAGATGCTCAAGAGCTTCCGCTACGGCGACGCGCTCGACTCGGTCTTGCGCGGCGACGTGACGCCGGCGACGGCGTTTGCGCTCATGGAGGAGCTCATCCGGCGCGATGGTCTCCCCATTGCGCTCGCCAACCGGACCGACCTGTCCCTCGAGCCCGTCCTGTCGTTCCTCGTCAAGCACATCACGCACCCGAGGTACTGCACCCTGGCCACCGACATTGCGAGCGTCCTCGTCGGTGCGTCGCCCCATCCCTGCTCATTGCCGTCGCCCGCGCTGACCATGCTCGCGCGCAGACATCTACACCCCGACGCTCGGCCTCTCGCCCCTCATCGACACGCTCTTTGCGCGGCTACGACGCAAGCTCGACGAGGAGCTCGACTTCCAGCGCGAACTCACTCAGGTGCAGGGCGCGCTCGACATGGTCTTCTCGAGCAGCGTGCCCGTGTCGGTGCGGTAGACGGGTGAGCGCAGGGGACGTGAGGGCGCGTCAGTGTAACGAGTCGAGCGCAGAGACCTGTTGTCACACGCACCCACTCTCTCGGCGCACTCTCGCCCAGTGCGAGCGAAGGTTATGCTCGCTTTGAGGACTGATCCAAGTGCCTGCGAGGCTGCAGACGTGCAGGTTCCCCCCGTCAGTCAACCGCTCCAAGTTGGCTTCAACCCTTCCCCGCCCCCGCTCGCGCCTTCTTCCCTGCCGCCCCTCACTGGCTCTGGGCGCTCTCGCCTCGTTTGTGCCCAATCTAGCGCAGACGACTGCACTTCAGCAACCTCACCCCGACACTCGCGCGCTCGCCCCGCGTCTCGCCTGCTCCGCACGCGCCGCCTGCCCCCACCTCCCCTTCTTTCTCGCACGGTGAGCTCCCTTTGGCGTGCCCGGCTGCCTTAACAGCGCCGACTGCCTGTTCACGCTCAGTTGTCCCGCGCACACGTGCCAAGATGTGCCAGTCCTCGTCGTCCCTCTTCTTTGGCGTCACGGTCAGCACGCTCGACCTGTGTACTGCCGGCGCGGCGTTCGCTCACGTCAAGGGGACGCTCCTCGGCGTGGACCTCATCCTCGCGAGGAGGGCCAAGGGTCGTCTCGTGACGAGTGTGCCCGACGGCAAGACGGACGTGCGTTCGCTGCCCGCCGAAGTGTGGCAGCTCGTCAAGGTGGCCGTCGCGCGTGTGGCCTACGTCGACGAGTACCGCCACCTCGAGTTTCGCTACCACCCCTGCCTCTCAACCGACGAGTACTGTGAGGAGGACGAGGTCGAGCGCGAGGACGCCGTTCTCACGTTCTCCAACCTGATTACGGACGACTGGAGCTACGACGGCTTCTGCGCCAAGGGCGGGCTAGATGCGATCGTACAGAAGCGCGAGAAGGTGCGTTTGTGTCCCGCTCGCCCGGCCCTTCGGGGCCAAGCCAACACGCCAGCACGCGCTGACGGATCGCGCGCCGAGCAGGACGTCGTTCAGCTCCTCGCGCACTTTGGTCTGTGCCTAGCCAGCTCCTCCTTCCTGAGCCACGGCGACATGCCTTCCTGGGACATCGAGTCGTCGTGGGCGGTCGCGCTCCCCTTCGTGCGCGACGAGAGCAAGTGTCCAGAACTCACCGTCGAGATCCCGCACGAGATGGGTCCCGCACACAACCTTTTCCGCATCTCGGACGCGGTCTTTTCCCTCCCTGGCGACGCGCACACCCGCTTCCGCCGCCTCTTCACGTCCTTCCCAGCCATCTCGTCGACGTCGCTCGCGACCGACACGCTCCGCCCCGCGCCGGAGGCCGCTGCCGTCGTCACAGAGACTGGATGTGAGGAGGGGAAGGAGAAGGTCAAGAAGGGGGGGAAGAGCCGCGGGTTGAGCAAGGACGAGCGTAAGAAGGAGCGTCGTGTCAAGGAGTGGGAGAAGCGCAGGGTGGAGCGCCAGCCGGGTTGGATGCTCTTGGGCACCGGATTGTCGTGTGCCTAGCTTGTTGTGGGAGCTTGAGTGGTATCAAGGATCAGTCGACTTGCCTCGGCGACGCTGAGAATGGGAGCCGGGGCAAACGAGTCGCCGAGCGAGGTGAGCGCGATGGCCTGGCTATGCGCCGCGAGCGCAGGTCTCGAGGCGGGCCAGTGCGAATGCGTTCCTCTGAAGCACGGTTTGAAGACGGTGGGCAGGGAGCGAGAGAGCAGGCGAAGCAGACCCGGGCAATCTCGACCGGAAGGGAAGGGCCCGTGCGCGCTGCGAGCTCGACGCTGGATCTCCCGCTTGTTGTCGTGTCTCGCTCTCTCGCGACGGCCCTGCAACCGCCGAGGGCGCCCGGTGGCCAGGCATCACAGGCATCGAAAGTGGAGCGAAGAGCGAGAGGAGACGAGGCCGCGCGATTACCGGCAGGGGACACGGTCCTCCTCCTCGGTCTGTTTGCCCACGACCTCGACAGAGTACCGCGCGTGCTCGAGCCTACCCGCGGGCGAGCGTCAAGGCGTCAGCGCAACGTTGAGCAGCCGCGCCTCGCACGCGTGGGCGACGCCGTTCGAGCGCCGAGAGGCCCGAGGCCGCGCTCGTCTCGCTTCCTGTCCTCACGCGCTGAACGGTGTAGGCGGAGAGAGGATGAAAGATGCACAGACAGAAGTAGCAACAGGGAACGGAGGGGCGGAAGCGATCACGACGGCGGTGGACGAACAGACAGGCAGGCGGAACGACGCGACGGGGTCAAGCGGGAAGGATGAATGCGGGTGCGAGTGGAGCGAGGCAGGGGTCCGTTCTGTGGAGAGAAGCACAGAGCGGCGGCGCCTAGTTGAAGAGGTTGAACTTGGCGAGCGTGCCGCCGACGACGAGCGTGGCCGAACCCATGCACCACTGCGTCCACCGCATGGGCACGGCGAAGAGTCAGGGCCGGCGAGTCTCGAGCACACGCCGAGAAGGTGAGACAGAGAGAGAAAGGGCGCACCTTGACGAGGTTGCTGATCTCGCGGTCAAAGGGGAGGACGTGCAGTCCCGTGCTCGCGTAGTCGCTCGGGAGCGAGTCCTCCTGCTTCTCGATGCGCCACTTGTCGTCGCTGCCTTTGACGAGGTCGACGCGCGTCAGGAAGCGCAGGTGGAACGTCTGCGCAGGTGCGGGAGGGAGGACGGGAGGGGGGCGTCTCCGAGGGTCGGTCAGCCTGGCACTCGGCGCAACCTTTGACACGTCCAGGATGGACAGGCCCAGGAGAGCGCACCGGGTTGACGCGGTCCGGGAGCGGGATGAACGAGAACTTGAGGTGCTCGGTGCAGTCGAGGAAGCCCTTCATGCGCTCAACCCCCTTGTTGTCGCTCGTGATGCGGTCAAACGCGACGGCGTGGAAGTCGAACCGCTGGCCGTACGACAAGACGCGCAGCATCTTGTACGCCGCCTTGACGCCGTCGCGGCCCGCGGCGGGGGGCGTGTTGAGGAGGGGGTAGACCTGCGGGCGGAGTTGGACGGAGGGGCGGAGTGAGCGAGCCAAGTCAGCGCATTGGTCCCACGACGAGAGGGGAGTCGACGCACGAACGTGGCGTCCTCGGTGAAGTACTTGTCGACCGCAGCGAGCATCTCGTTGGCGTCCTCGGGGCAGCACAGCTCGCGCACGACACGGCGGACGTCGGTCGCAGGGTTGTCCATCTGTGCGTGGTGTGTACGTGGAGCGACAGGTGACGGGATCGGTAGAGGGAAGGGAGGTGCAGGAGGAGCAAGAGAAGGAGGAGATGGCGATGACGCCGAGGCGGGAGAGGGACAGACTGAGTTGGCAAGCGGCACGGTGAGCACGGAGAGGTGAAGAGGGCTCACCTTGAGCGTCTGTGTGGGTCTGGTGGGTGGTAGCGGCGGTGAGGAGGAGAGGCAAGGAGGAGGAGCAGGAAGGAGGGAGAGGAGTTACGAGGTGTGCTCGCCGACCGAGCAAAGTCAACCCCTCTCGGACTCGCTCGTGGATCAAGCAACGCTTAGTATCGACCTTCTGACACAGTGTAGAGCGAGAGAACACGCGCAGAGGCTGTCGGAGCAGCTTGCGGGCGCGACGCCGTGTTGCGCGTGAAATCCGCCTCGACCCGCGCGGCTCTCTTCAATGCAGCGCTCGCAGACCCTCACGAGCCGAGGTGGGGAGCATATCCTAGTTGCGACAACACGAGGGACTAGAGACAAGAGGGAGGGGGAGTCCGGGAGGGGGACAAGAAGCCGCTGTTGGCGGGAGGACGCGCTCGAGTCTGGCCGGGCGCGCTCGCCGAGTTGAGGGCCGCACACCCGCGCATCCAGCAGCAAGGGAAGAGGCTCCCCGAGGTCACGCCGCGCCCGCCTTGGCCCCCTGACCTTGCGACGCGCGCTCCTGCTCCTCCTTGAGCTGCCGCAGCCTCGCGAGGTGCGCCGCGCCCTCGTCGATGCTGTCGCGCGGCGGCGACGTCGACGACGCCCTCGCCCCCTCCCCCTCCTCGACCGAGTCGCGCCACCCCGGGCCCCGCCCCTCGGCCGCGACGCCCGTCTCGTCCTCGATCCGGCGCTCGTCGAGCGCCTGGACGACGTCGCGGTCGGGTTCGCCCGGCGGGCCGTCGTACAAGGGCGGAGGGGCGGCTCCGCTCGCGGGCGCGAGGGCCGCGAGGGGGTCGGCCGAGTCGACAAAGGCGGGTTCGACGACGCGGCCGGCGTCGATGCCCGCTCCGCCGCCCATGTCGCCGTAGTACTGCATGGCGGCGCTGTTGCTGGTGGAGAACTCGACCTTGCCGTCTGTGGCCTTTGTCCAGCACCACCGTGCGTCGAGGTGTCCGGCCGTCATGCCAATCTGGCCGAGGGCGCCGAACGCCTGGGCACCCATGGTGACCCACTTGCGGTTGACGGCGAGGAGCTGTTGCTTCATGGCGTCGAGGGCGGCGGCGATGGGGCTGCCCGGTGCGAGGGGCCGCCCTTGCTTGGTCTGGAGCTTGCGCTGGATCGAGAGGAGCTTGGAGAGGGTCTCGCTCGGGAGGTTGCCGCGGCGCGACTTGCTGTAGACCCAGGCGTGGAGGATCGAGAAGGCGACGTGCTGCGGGATGGGCTCGGGCTTGCTGAGGACGCGCACGACTGCGAGGCAGCCGGCCATGTTGGGCACTTGTCAGCGAGAGCAGCTCGCGGGAGAGTCGACTGCAGCGAGGTGTGACAGCGCGAGGTCGGGTTAGATGTGGAGGGGTGCGTGAGGCGTACCGTCCTCCTGAGTGAGCATCGCGGGTGGGGTCGGTTGTCCGAGTTGCGCGTGGTGTCGAGCGCGGGTGGAGGTAGGTCGGCGACTCGAAGGCGGTGGGGGTGGCCCGGGTAGGAGGAGAGCGGCGAGACGGGTGGGCGAGCGAGCGACGCTGGGGCGGGTGAGTGGAGCACTGGACACAGGAGCAAGAGACACCAGCTGCAGTCGACCACGGAGTGTGGGTGGAGGAAGAGGAAGCCCAGGCCCTTCCTTCCCTGGCGAGTGTCCCCCGCGGAGGAGCGCGCGCGACCACCTGCAGCTCCTCTCCTTCCTCCTCTCAATCTCACTCGAGCCAGTTCAGGATGCGCTTGACTCCCATCATCGCAGGAGCTGCGGCCCTCGCACTCACCGCATCCCCGTGCGCTTCCCCTCGTCGCCCTGGACGCCCCCCGCGCCCACTCGCCCACGCGCCGCTCACACCTCGTCCCCTCGCAGCGCACTCGCGTGGACCAACCAGGACCAGTGCGCCCCCCCCCCCTCCACTCACTCTGTCACCCTGTCGACGCGTGCTGAACCCCTCGTCGCTACCCCGCGCAGCGAGATCTTCGACATCGTCTCGGCCCTCGAGAGCGCAGAGGGGAAGGGCACCACCTTCTGTGCGCACACACTTCGCGCGTCGCTGTCCTCGTTACAGACGCGCCAACTGACTACCGCAACGCGCGCCAGACTCGTTCCTCAACGTGACAAAGGGCGCCACCCCTCAGGAGATCAACCGTGCCTACCGCAAGCGCTCGCTCGAGCTCCAGTGCGCCTCGCAACCTCTCTTTGCGCGACTCCGCACGCTGACGACCACCCGCACCCAGCCCGGACAAGAACCCGGACAACAAGAAGATCGCTGACCGCTTCGCTCGCCTCGGCGTCATTGGCAACATCCTCCGCGATGACGAGAGGCGCAAGCAGTGCGTCGTGCATCATCCACTGCGCTGTCTCTGACGAACCTGACGTGCGCACCCCGTCCCGTCACAGCTACGACTTCTTCCACGACAACGGCGTCCCCAAGTGGAGGGGTGCGCTCTCCTCGTTGTTCCCTCTGCGCTCTACCCTTTGCTAACCTACGTCTTCACCTGCAGGTACTGGCTGTGCGTCTGAGTAACCGCCTCCTGGACAAAGGCGAATCGGCTGACACACGGCGGGCCGGCGCTCGCAGACTACTACTCGCGCTACCGCCCAGGCCTCGGACTGGTCCTCACGGGCCTCACCCTCTTCTCGTGCTTCATCCACTACGTCTTCCTCTACTTGACCTACCGCGTCAACAAGATGCGCATCAACGCGTGCGTCCCCCTCTGTCTCTTTCCTTCGTCCGCCATCTCCCCCGCCCTGACCCCTCCTCTCGCGCAGCTTCCGCGAGCAAGCGTTCGAGGCCGCGTGGGGCCCGAGCAAGAAGCCCCTCGCGGGCAAGCGCAAGATGAAGACCAAGACGAGCGAGCAGGGCTCGGCCATGGGCATGCCGGGCATCAACGGCGGCCGCCCCATTGGCGCCGGCAGCCTCCTCGAGCTCGCGGTCGAGGCGCCGGACAAGGTCTACGTGATCGAGAACCGCAAGGGTGCGTCGCTTCGACCTGCCCCCCCTCCCTGGCCTCGAGGCTTGCGGGGACGGGGAACCGAGCTCCTGTCGCTGAGCGCCGCTTGACTCTCCTCGATCGCGCCCGCCCGCAGAGAACCTCATCACCGAGGACCTCGCCATCAAGCCCCTCCTGCGCGACACGTGGCTCCCTCGCGCCATCCTCGGCCGCCTCGGCTACGAGCCCTCCGCCTCGGCGGCCGCCGACTCGCCCTCGTCGAGCAGATCCGCAGCGCGCAAGCCCTCGGTCAAGAAGACGTTCCGCAAGCCGTCGCCTTCCCAGTTCGAGGACAGCGCGAGCGGCGGCGGCGCGACGAGCGGCGAGGAGGCGACGAGCGGTGGGGAGGACAGCGCGGCCGGGTCCGGCGCGGGTTCGAAGGGCAAGGGCCCTGGGAGGGGGATCGAGGGGATGGGCAAGGTCGGCGGGAGGAGGCGCAAGACGGTCCCGAGGCCCCAGGCGTCGTCGTAGGGCGCGAGGGACGGGGCCGCGCGAGGAGGAAGAGGGAACGAGGGAGAGGGGAGGGGAGGGGTCAAAACGCACACGCAACTCTCGCATGGTTTCCTGGTCCGACGCGTTTGGCCACGTCGAGCTTCGCGAGGATGTCGCAGTCGGGCCCTTACCGTGCAAGACCCGGAGACACGGCGGGCGTCCGGCACCGCGCACGCCATCCGGTCCCTGAGAGGCCTGAGAGGGACAGGGTCGTTGGTCGAGGGGGGCGAGGGTCCCGGTGTCCGACCGGCGGCACTTCTCCTTCCAGCTTCTCCTCGCTTTCCACGTCTGTTTCTCGAGCTGCCGGCGCCATGACTTCCACTGCGCCACGGGTTGCGTGGGCGTGACCCCAGCGCGTGACCCCAGCCACACGGGCCGCGGCTCAAGCTCGCTGCGCAGCTTGCACGGGGGGACGCGATCGCCAGAGCTTCCCAACGGTCGCCGGCCTCGCCAGCAGTCCCGTCAGACGAGTCGCTAGCCACCCTCGCCCGTGTTTGAGACTGAACGACACGGTCTCGCACAGACGAGCTCTTGCCCGCCGGTGCCCTGCGCGGCCGGCGAGAGAGAGAGAGAGAGACGGCTTGGTTTGAGAAGGTCGACCCGAGCTCCGGGGATGGCAATGTTGGCTTCCAGATGCGGAGCGCGTCGCGTCCCAGCCAGCGACCTGCTTTCCCACACGCGTCCGGGGGCTCGCTCAGCTCGCGCTCTTGCTGAGCTCTCCCCTCTTCTCCGACCCGAGAGGAGCTTCGCCTGTTCGCTCGACACAAGCTAGCTCGCTCGCCCCCCTCGCCCGCTCGACATGCCGGCACCTCACGCAGCAGCAGCTGCGCGTCTTCGATCTGGCCGCCCAGCGTCCCTCTTCGCACGCCTCGCAGCCGGCGCACTCGCCCTCTCGTCCCTCGTCGCCGCACAGGGCCAGCTCCCCGACTCGAAGCCCCAGCCCTTCGACCTCCCCCTGCGGCCGTTCCACTCGTCCCCCGTCGTCGCGCCCGAGCTGCGAGTGCACCTCCCGCCCACCCGAGACGCGTCGACCGACCTGCTCACGTTCGTCGGCGTCCGCGGCGCGACGGCGGCGGAGAATGGCAACTTTGGGCCGTACTTGCTCGACTCGCGCGGCGAGATTGTGTGGGCGGGACCCAAGGGCAGTGTGCTCAACGTTGGCAAGCACACGTACCGCGGGGAGCCCGTCATCGCCTACTACACTGGTGCGTCCCTTTCAATGCACACTGAATCTGGCCACGTACAAGCAGGGCAGTGAGAGAGCGAGTGAGCGAGGAGCTGACCCGTCGCGCGGGCACGTCCTCCTTCCCGCTCGCAGGCACGGAAGAGCATCCAGGGTTCGGCCGCGGCGTCTACAAGCTGTACGACCAGAGCTACCAGCACATCGCGACCGTCGAGGCAGGGGGCGACTTGACCAACCTGACCGACCCGCACGACGTGCGTCTTTCGCCGTCCCGCGCCACCCGCCACCTCCCCTCCCCGTCCCGCGCTGACCCCCCTTGGCGGCCCTGCCCGCCTCCTCTTCTCTCCGACTGCAGTTCCAGATCACTCCCGACGACACGGCCGTCATCGAGACGTGGATCCCGCGCGAGATGGACCTGTCGTCGCTCGGTGGGCCCTCGTCCGGCGGGTTCGCGTTCGACTGCGTGATCCAGGAGGTCGACATCGCGACGGGCGAGCTCTTGTTCCAGTGGCGCTCGATGGACCACATCCCCGTGCACGAGACGCTGTACGAGCTGCTCCAGCCGGCGGGGACCAAGGGCCAGCGTGCGTGCTCGGACCGCCCTCTCCTCTCTCTTCGTGACCTGACTGATTGGAGCTCACTCCGCGTGCAGCGTTCGACGCGCACCACCTCAACGCCGTCTCGCGCGACGAGTCGGGCAACTTCTTGATCTCGCTGCGTGGGCCTTCGACCGTCTACTACATCTCGCGCGAGACAGGCGAGATCTTGTGGCGCCTTGGCGGGTCCAAGACTAGCTTCAAGATGGGCGACAAGTGCGTCTGCTCCGCTCGCTGCTGTTGACACTTCGGGCCCTGACGACGAGCCGCGTCGCGCAGGACCGACTTCCACTTCCAGCACCACTCGCGCCTGCACGGCTCTGGCAACTCGTCGCCCTTCCGCGTCACCCTCTTCTCGAACGGCGCCAACCAGTTCCGCCAGACGGCGAACCAGGCGCGCGGACTCATCCTCGAGGTCGACACGGACAAGATGGAGGTCGAGCTCGTGAGGGAGTACCTCCCGAGCTTCCACATGCCGTGCTCGAGCGAGGGCAGCATGCAGATCCTCGACAATGGAAACGTCGTCGTCGGCTGGGGTATCCGTACGTCTCTTTCCGTTCTCCTGCTCGACCCACGGCCGAGGAAAGGGTCTGACCGTCAGCGCCCCGATGAACAGGCCCCCAGTTTTCCGAGTACACCGAGGACGGCAAGCTCGTCCACGACGTCCAGTTTGGCCAGGTCGACGGCAGGAGCAACCTCGACCACTCGTACCGCGTCTACAAGGTGCGTTCCTCCCCACTACCACTCGCCCCTCCCCTTCCCCTTCCCCGGGCTGACCCTTTCTCCGTGCGCCCAGGAATCCTGGACCGGCCGCCCGCTCGACCCGCCCTCGATGGTCTTCGACGAGCACTCGTCCGCGACGGCCTTCATCTCGTGGAACGGCGCCACCGACGTCGCGTCGTACCGTCTCTACGCGGGCTCCTCGCCCGACGCGCTCCTCCCCGCCGCGTCCCCCTCCGCCCCCGCCACCTCCGAGGAGGGAACCGCCACCGACCCGACGCACGTGCGCAAGACGGGCTTCGAGACGCGCATCGACCTCCCCCACGCGGTCGAGGCCCGCTTCGTCGCTGTGGTCGCGTACGACCGGCGCGGTCACCCGCTGCGGTCGAGCGAGATCCTCGACCGCAAGGAGCGCGTCGGGACGGGCCTGTATGCGGATGTCGGCGCGCTGTGGTGGGCTGAGAGGAGGCGCGTGTTTGAGCTGGGGGCGCTGAGCGTTGTGCGTCCCTTCCCCTGTCTCACACGCGCTCTCTCTCTCGATTCGCGGGAGGCCGGCACTGACGAGGAGCCGATCAACAGGTCGTCCTCACCGTCCTGGCGTACGTCGCTCGCCGTCGCGGGCTCATCTCGCGTGCGCCCGTCCTGGGCTACAGTGCGTCACCCCCGTGCCTTCATTCACCCCTTCCTGCGCTCCTCGCCTCCCGCTGACTCGTCCCTCTCTCCAACGCGCCCACCAGCCCCAGTCCGGACGACCTCGTTCGCGCTCCCGGCCTACTCGTCGACGCCCTCGCCCGTCAAGACCCCTCCCCCGACGAGCGAGTCGCGCATGTGGTCCCCCAACGGCGAGTGGGCGACCATGCCCGTCAAGCAGGCGTGATGTGCCTGGGCTTGGGCGTCCGAGGCGGAGGGGCGGTGTCGCAGACGGGGTTGGTGCGACAGGGATGGCGACTTGGGGTGTATCGATATCGAGCAGCGCTGTTCCTTTTCCTCAGCGAGCAGCGACGACGCGAACGAGAGCTGTAGGGAGCGCGCAGAACCCGAGCCTTGCTTCTGCGACGAGGTGCGTGGACAGGATGCAGGCCTCGTGAGTGCGAAACAGCAGGGTGCGGCGGTGTTACAGGACAGCAAGACCGAGGAGATGGATGTACAGGAGATCGAGCGGAGGAGGGCCGAGGCGGGCTACCGCTGGCGAATGACGACTGCGGAGAGATGAAGAGTCGTGAGCGGGCTGTACAGACAGAGACTTCAACAGCAAGGTCTGGGCTCACTGTTGTTATCCCGCTGCCACTGACCGAACGCCGACTCCTGCGAAGCGCCGAGCGCACAAGAGAGGGTCAGCCAGCGAGTCCCGGTCGCAAACGCCCCCGGCCCGCCCCGAGCCACCCGCTCGCACGCCGCACCTTTGTCTTGTACTGTCCCGTGAGGGTCTCGAGGACCGTCTTGAGCTGCTCAAACTGGGACTCGAGCTGCGGGAGGACGTCCTGAACCGTGCGCTCGACGAGGACGCCGCCGACGAGGCGGAAGCACTTGCGCTCGGGCGTCGTCTTGTACGCTGACTGGAGCGTGTCGAGGACGAGGCTGTGCGGGGATGGGGGGGGGAGAGGTCAGGGCTTGTGAGGTGGGGAGGAGAGGGGGGAGAGGGAGGGGAGACGGACGAGTGCTCCTCTGCTTCGCGCTCGAGCTCGGTGATCTTCTGCTTGGCGAGGCGACGAGAGGTCAACGTAGGGCAGACGGGTAGCTACGATGGAACGGGGCGCACGCTGACGAGGGCCTGGAGCTCGTTCTGTCGGACGCGGACCTGCTGGGAGAGCTCTGCGGGAGGGTTGGGGTGAGTCGGGGCTGTCTCGCAGTTGACTGTGCTGTGAGGAGCTGACCTTGCTCAGAAGGCGCCTTGGCAGCCATGTGTGCGAGTCTGAGTGGACGAGGCGAGTTGAGCGAGTGATGAGGAGGGTCCCTCCAGAAGAGGACAGGGGGACGGCAGCGCACCTGGCCAGGAGAAGGAGTCGCCCTCTCGCCCTCGTCCATCTTTTTCCGTTGGGGGCCCTCAAGTGAGTCTGAGGACAGCCCTACGAGACTACAAGGGGTCCCCACACAGCAGGAGGTCCAGACGTGGACCGAGGATTTCGGGTCGCACGCGGTTGGTCGCCTGGGTGTCCTCGTCGCTCGCCTCCTGCTTGCCCCTGTCGCCGCCCTCTGCCTCGTTGCCACCCGCAGGCCCAGCCCAGTCCAGTCGAGCACACGCTCCAAAACCGACCATGCAGTCTCAGCTTGCCCGCACCACGTTCCGCGCAGCAGCAGCAGCCACCGGCGCCGCCCCTTCGCGGTCGCTCGTCGCCCCGCGCGCCTTCACCACGTCGGCCGTCGCCCGCCTCGCCACCCCGCAGACTGGGCCCACCAGCCCCGGCCACGCCCCGCTCCACGCTGCCCCGGTCCGCAAGCAGCGCGACCAGTTTGCCCTCGAGACGCCCGACTACTCAAAGGGCCCCTCGGCCCTCGACAAGGCCGCGTCCCTCTTCTTCTTCACCGAGATCGTCCGCGGTGAGTTGGTTGCGTTCTCACAGAGGATCCTGTACCCGCTCACGAGACTGACTCGGAGCCGCCTCCTCCCTTCCCTAGGCATGGCCGTCGTGCTTGAGCAGGTGCGCACGCTTGCCTCCCCCGCCACGGCCTATGAGCGCCTCCGCGGTGGCCACTCTCTTGCCCGCCCCACCTCGGGCCCGTGACTGACTTTCGTCCTGCACCTGTCCCCGTGCTCTGCACTGCCTCTAGTTCTTCCGGTAAGTCGCGCCTCGACAATCCCCGACCCTCCGAGTGTATCACGCCGCTCATCCTCTCCCTCTGCTCTCACAGCCCGCCCTACACCATCATGTACCCGTTCGGTGCGTCTCATTCTCGAGTCAGCTCCCCTGGCGCACTCCACTGACACGGGCATCTGCACTCGTCGACAGAGAAGGGCCCCGTCTCGTCGCGCTTCCGTGGCGAGCACGCCCTCCGCCGCTACGCTTCCGGTGAGGAGCGGTGCATCGGTACGCTCTTCAGCTTTCTCCTCTTTCTCTCCTGGCCCCGTGTGCTCACCGACACGCTGCGTCCACAGCCTGCAAGCTGTGCGAAGCCATCTGCCCGGCCCAGGCCATCACGATCGAGTCGGAGGCGCGCGAGGACGGCGCGAGGAGGACGACTCGCTACGACATTGACATGACCAAGTGCATCTACTGCGGGGTGCGTTGCTCCCTCCGCTCTCGTCTTCGCCGAGGCGTCTCTGTGCCGCCTGGCGTTGGCCGGTCGCGGACGACCTCGTGAGAGTAGGCAATCGGGCTGACCCTCGCTCTCGCTCCCGTCCACAGTTCTGCCAGGAGGCGTGCCCCGTTGACGCCATCGTCGAGTGTGCGTCTTGACACGGCCACCGAGACGAGATGATCCGAATGCGCGCTGACGGCTGTGCTCCCTGTTCCCCTCCCTGCAGCGCACAACACGGAGTACACGACCGAGACGCGCGAGGAGCTCCTGTACAACAAGGAGAAGCTGCTCGGTGCGGTTATCGCCCCTCCTCAATGCACACAAATGGCGACGCTGACACCCCCCGTTGACGCACACAGCCAACGGCGACCGCATGGAGGCGGAGCTCGCGGCGGCGCTCCAGTCGGAGCACCGTGCGTCTTCCTCCTTTTGCCCTCTCTCTCTTGCTGTCTCACAGGTGCATTGACTCGTGTCTTCGACCGCAGCGTACCGGTAAACGACCTGCGCCGTTGAGTGCGCAGACGGGCAGTGGGGAGTGAGGAGTGGGCGAGGACTGGTGGAGGAGGGTACGAGGAGGGAGGCTGCGGTAGAGAACGCGCGGCAAGCGGAGGATGCAACTGGCTGTACACAGACTGAACAGAATAGCTTCCCTGCGAGCGAGAGCCTCCGCGCGAGTGTCAAGCCAAAGTGCACCGCCCGTCCCTCGACTCTCTCTCTCCCCTTCCTCACCTTCAACTCGACTACGATGGCCAAGGGTGGAGGCCGTCACGCCATCTCGCAGAGCAAGGAGGACTCGGGCGCAGACGTGCGCTTTCCCTCACTGTCGCCGCGTCCTCTCCGCTCCCTCCTCATCGCTGACCTCGTCTCGACCGCACGCTCGCCCACCGAACGCACCGGCCATGTGATGCCCGCGCACAGAACCTCCACGTGCACTACTGCCTCTGCGGCGAGTTCCTCCTCGTCCTCGACTCTCCCCTCTCGGCCCTCCCCCGCCGCCCCGCCGACGCGTCCCTCGTGCTCCCCAACTCGGGCCCGTCCCAGCGCGTGTACAAGCTCAACGTGTCCCAGGTGGGCAAGGACCTCGTCAAGCCCGACGCGGTCAAGGCGGCCGAGGGGGACACGCTCGTCGGGGGTTCGAGGGCGTACGGCGCGGCGGGGAGGGAGGGCAACGGCGTGCTGGTCAACCGCGAGGGAGGGTTCGAGTTCCAGCGTGCGTGGATGTCTCTCGGCTCCGTGCCGAGCGCTAGGCGGCGCGCGAGGGCTGACGAAGCTGCGTGGTTGGTCGGTCGCAGGGAGGCTCTTCTGCCCGCGGTGTCAGCTCCAGGTGGGCTACGAGACCGCGCCAGGCGAAGGGCAGCGCGGACCCGCGACCTTCATTCTCCCAGGTACGCTCTTCCCACCTCTGACACCGCCAGCTGACAGCCCCCCAAGCTGACACCGCGCACCGGTACGCCCCCTCCCCCGCCTCCCCTACCCCAGGCGCGCTCTCGAACGTGCAGAACCAGGCGCCGGTGGACGCGTTCGGTGAGCCGACGACGACGGAGGCGGGACCTGTGGCGGGGACGGAGGGGAGCGCGGGAGGAGGAGGCGCGGGGGGAGAGACGGTCGCTGCGGCCTGAGCGAGGAGGGAGGAGACGTTGGCAGACAGGCGGGTGCGTCAGCGCGTTTCGTTTCTTTGCTTGGCGCGGTCAGGACTGACTCGGCTCTCGTCCCGGCTGCAGCAGTATTCGAGGCATGTGGCTGTGCGTGGGATGAAGAGGGGACGAGACGAGACGGCGTGTTGTAACAGTCGCGGCGGAAAACCGTCAGTATTGTACGTCTCTCGAGAGCTCTGTGACACACTTGCGAGCAACTTCAGCGTTCGCGAAGAGAGGGGCTGTGCAATCAATGTCAACTTGAGTGGGACTTGGGCTCCTTCGCGGCGGCCGAGGCTTTTGTTCGCTCCCCTCACTGTGCCTCCTAGACATGGCGACGCCGCCGCCTGCTGGTGCCCCTGCTGGCCTCGACCTCACCCCTGAGCAGGTCCGCAAGCTCCAGGAGAACCGACTCAAGGGTGCGCCCGCCACTCACCGTCATCGCCCCCTGTCCGCGCTGACTCCCCCTTCGTCGACTGCCACGACAGCCAAGGCCAAGCTGCAAGAGCGCGAGCGTCTCCAGCGCCAGCACGCCCAGACGGGGCAGCAGCCCAACGCCCTCGGCAAGCGCCCACTTCAGGTCCTCCCCGCCGACTCGACCTCGCCGACCGCGCCTGCGTCCCGCTACGCCCCCACCACGCTCGGCACGGGGCCGGGCGTCCGCGGCGCGAGCAACGCCCTCCAGAGCGCCTTGACTGGCCCTGCGCCCGGCCCGTCATCTGCCCGCTCGCCCGTCAAGCACTTCCAAGGCGCCGACGGAGCCTCAGGCGCGGGCGACCTCGCGCCTCTGCCGAGCCGCATCGGGCAGTACGTCGAGTACGACCTGTCGACGCTCAAGAACTCGAGGGGAGGGTTCCTCCTCGAGGGGGAGGAGGACGACCCCAAGAGGGCGAGGGAGAGGCAGATGCAGGAGGAGCTCAAGCTCAAGCGGCTCGAGAATGCGCGCAAGCAGGGGCAGCTGAGGGCGGCGAGTGAGTCGCAGTTCTTTAGGCCCCTTTCGTTGTGTTGCTCACGCGGCGCCCGTTGGGATGTGTCGTTGTCGGGACCCTGGCTCACACCTCTCGTGCCCGCAGCCATGGCGCTCGACCCGAGCGAGAACCCCAAGTGCAAACACTGCGGATCGACCGACCTCGACGACCAGCTGCGGAGCGTGTTTGGCATCCCGTGCTGCGTCAGGTGCAAGAAGGACCGGCCCGAGATGTACTCGCTCCTGACAAAGACCGAGTGCAAGGAGGACTACCTCCTCACCGAGCGTGCGTCCTTCTCCCCACTCACACCCTTCTCAAATTGCCTGTGCAGTCGCTGACGAACCATGGCTCCTGACCCACAGCCGAGCTCCGCGACACCGAGCTCATGCCGCACCTCCTGCGCCCCAACCCGCATCGCCCAACGTACAGCAACATGATGCTCTTCCTCCGCTGCCAAGTCGAAGAGTACGCCTTCTCGGACCGCAAGTGGGGCTCGCCCGAGGCGCTCGACGCCGAGTTCGAGCGGCGCGAGCAGGAGAAAGCCGACAAGAAGGGCAAAAAGTTTGCCAAGAAGCTCCAGGACCTGCGCAGGAAGACCAAGACCAACGTGTGGCACCGGAGGCAGGAGGCCGAGCACACGCACGAGTTTGAGGACGTCGAGGGCGACCCCGGGACGCAGAGGTGTGCGGGGTGTGGCTTCGAGACGCAGGTCGAGGTCTTTTGAAGAGGGCGCGGCGCTTCCCTCCGCTTTCGTTCCCCTACATCTCTCTGTGCATCGTACTCTCCCTGTTGTTGTCGCTGCAAATAGTCGCTTTGCCTTCGCACTCGAGAAAGAGCGCCTCCTCGTCGTCCTACTGCGCAGGCACGAGCGCCGCCGCTGCGGCCGCCTCTGACGCGGCCGTCTTCTTCTTGGGCTGCTCAATAACGAGCGAGATCTGGTTCTCGCTGATCTTGCCGCCAAAGACGGCGACGAGCTTCTTGTCCTCTTGGTTGAGGAGCATCTCTTCGACCTGGGCACGAGAGGGGGGGCGGGCGAGAGAGGCAGCGCATGAGCTCATGGCCTGCCTGTACGCCGCGCTGGAAGCTCCGTGCGTCACAGCACGATGACGAGCACAGGGGAAGGAAGGAAGAAACGGAGGAAGACGCACATCGGCGCTCGTGTCGCCCTGGATCAAGATCTCCTCGTCCCCCTGGGGCGTCTTTGACACGGTCGCGCCCGCGCCAAACTTGTTGGCAAAGAGCTTGGCCGCCTTCTTGAGGTCGACGTTAAAGTGGTGCAGGCCGTGCACCGACGTGACGTACTTCTTCTTGTTGCGCTCCATGCGCTTGACGATGATCTTGGCCGACTGGGGGCGGTTGGTCGCGCGGGCGGGGGCAGCGGTCAGCTCGGGGCGGCGATCGCGGCACAGCCCTCTCGGGGGAGGAGACGGAGTCGCGAGGACTGAGCAACGCACCGCCTGCTTGGCCTTCTCCTTCTCCGCCTTCTGCTCCTCCTTCTTCTCCTTCTTGGCCAAGTCCTTGTCCAGCGCCGCGCGCTGCTCGACCGTCAAGTTGGCAAGCTTGTCCTCGAGTGCGCCTGGGTCGCGCGTGGTCCGTCCGACGACGAAGTCAGCGTTTCGGCACAAGGGGAAGAGGAGGGGAGGGTCCTGAGACGCACTCTCCGAGTAGTACTTGGCGTGCAGGTCCGGGTGGGCAGACTCGAGCCAGGCTTTGCACCTGTGCGGGGCCGCATTCCGTTAGCGCACAGTCCGGTCAGGGAGGGGGGGGGGGCGGCGAGGAGACGCACTTGGCCTTCTTCGAGTTGAACTCGCAGTACTCGGGCGGGTACGAGCAGACTGCCGGGGGGCGTCCAGGATGAGCCAAGGGTCCGTCTTGGCGGGCTTTGGCCTGTCCAACGTCCAACGCGGACGAAGAGAGAGCGGAAGAGAGGCGACGCACTGGCGCAGTAGAGGACCGTCTGAGGCTCGATCGGACCTTTGCTGGTCGAGGCGACGGGAGCTTCACTGGACATGATGAAGGCGTCTGGAGCGGTTCGAGTGCTTGGGAGAGGTCTGGGCGAGAAAGAGGGGAAGCGTCTGCGAGAGAGCGGCGTCGCAAGGTGCGGCGATGAAGGGAGGGTCGTGACGCCAGCTTGCTGGTCGCGTTCCTTGCAGGCGAGGACTCTCTGACATGCTCTGTGAAGCCAAGCGAGAACAAGTCCACACGCTGCGACTAGGGCGCTCGATTGCGGCGACCCTCTGGTCCTGAACACCTCCCTTGCTTCGGCGCAACGTAACAACCTCCCCCGGCTCTGCTACATTCTCCTTTGCCCCATGATCACCGCGGCGAGTCCCGCGAGCGACCCGCCCTCCAGCGAGACGGAGCGGGTAGCGTGCGTGGGATGTGCCGGCGAGACTGCGCCGCCGCAGGCGCGGCGAGCGGAGCGGACGGACGACTGCCGGGGGCCAAGAGCGACGACGGCGGGTATGGCGACATGCGAGATAGGGTATTGGCCGGTGGGCGGGCACTGCTGGTATTGGGTACAAGGGGGACGGAGGGGGCGGGGCGGAAGGGGAAGGGCTCCGCTGGCTGGCGACGCATCGGGTTCAACCGAACAGGACCTCGTAAAAGATGACGACGATGTTGATTGGAATGAGGGGGACTGCACGCAGAAGGTGTCAGGCGTGAGCTCGAGACGAAAGAGAGACAGAGAGAATGGGGGGACGCACTGCGCATGAGGGTGCGCACGGCGTCGACGAGCTGGACGGCGCGCATCTTGACCCCAGCCTCCCCGCCTCCTCCACCACCCATGCTGCCCTGCACGGGCATGCCGTACGCGTCAAAGCCCGCGCTGTACGCCGAGCCCTGCGCGAACGACTGCTGCTGCTGGAAGTGGGACGTGGTGAGGCCCAGAGGGGCGAGGAAGCGCTCCTTGTTGAGGATGGCGACGGCGTTGATCATGAGGAGGGCAAAGTAGGCGACCGAGCCGAGACCAAAGAAGACGCCCATCGTGGTCGGACCTCTGCGCGTATGCGTGCGAGGGGTGACGAGAGGGTTGAGGAGGCTGGGGTCCTGAGGGAGGGATCGTCAGCACGCGTTGGCCGGGTGGTGTGGTCCGAGGTGCGCAGGCGGTGTGAAGCAGTCTGGTCGGAGCCATGCAGCCGCTTGTCGCTCCCGCCAGCCGTGTAGAGGCTGCACGCAGAGGTGCACCGCCCTCCGAGTCGCCGTCACGGAGCTGTCCACGAGCAGCCGAGTGTTGCCAGCCGCGCAAGGTGGCCAGAGAAGGGGTGGAAGCTCACCCTGGCGCGTCGATTGGGTGCAAAGGCGGCCTGGGAGAAGAGCGACGTGGGCGCTTGACGAGAGCCGTGACGAGTCGGCGCGACGAAACTCGCCCGTCACTGGCCCACTCGAGGGATGTTCTGGTGGCTCGAGCAGCCTCGTCACGCCTTCGTACTCCCATGGCCACCCTTAGCTGAATTTCCGGCGAGCAATGTTTGAGCGGTCACCCAGCCCAATTGCCCAGGTCCCCGGTTGACGGACCCCGCCTCGTCCCTCTCTCTCTCACCGCCGCCAGAGCTGCAGCTGAGAGGTCCATCAGGGCGTGCAGCCCTCTCAGCCATGCCCCTCGGCCCTCTCGACCTCGCAAAGGCCCCGCCGGCACCTGTCGACCTCGACCGTCGCGCCGCCTCGCTCGACCTGGCCGAGCTGTCCCTCGTCGTCTCGCTCGCTGGTGCACTCGGTGAGCCCCCTTGTCCTCGCACCGCACTCGAACAGGTGCACCCGCGGCACCCATGCACCCATTCGGTGCCGTCGTCGGGGCTCACGGGCGCGCCTCGCCCCCTTTCACGTGCGGCCGCCCCCGTCAATAGACATCACCGATGGCGCATGCTCCCCCACGCGCACCCAGCCAAGCACAGTGGCAGCATTGCGTCCACACGAAGGCACGGTCGACTTGATCGAGCAACGCTGACCCGCCCCCCTGCTCCTCACCCCTCGCCTCTCGCCTCGCTCTCGCTCCGCCAGCCCTCCTCGTCTTCCTCCTCACCCGCGCCTTCGTCTTCCCGCCCAAGCGCGCCCTCACCCTCACGGAACTCAACACCCTGCTGAACCGACACGAGAACGGAGGCACGGGCGTCTTTGCCCGCAAGTGGCGCAAACGCTTCCTCCCCGCCCCGAGGTTCGGCGACGAGGACGTCCTCGCCGACGCTGGCATCGAAGAGCCGCGAGGGGATAAGCACATGGTCGTCTGGAGGATACGGTCAAGGTCCCCGCCACCGGGACTCCGCAGCTGCCTCAAGCGCTCGCCCTCCCCTGCACGCGCGCAGCCGGCCGACGGCGAAAACGCGTGTGCGCCGACGCCGGCGACAGCCAAGCACGTCCGCCTCGCCGAGCCATCCCTCGCCGAGCTCGAGACACTGCGCGCGCGGTGGGCGTCGCCGGCCATGCAGGGCGAGCAGGGTTTCGGCGGGATCGGCGGCTTCCGCTCGACGCGCGAGTTCATGGCGCGCGGGAAGGGCGCCCTGAGCGCGGCGAAGCCGGCCTCGGGTAGGGGGGACGGAGTGGGGGAGATGGAACCGGGGAAGGCGATCCCGGCGACGCTGGCGGACGACGAGGAGGCAGCGGGGCGTGACGAGGAGCAAACCGAGGCGACTCAGTCCCGACGACCGCAGCCTCAAGTGCGACCCTCCGCTCAGCCACCACGCACCTCGTCCAACTCTCCCTCCCCCATGGGCCGCCGACGCCGCGCCCTCTCGCCCCCCTCGCTCCACCCCTCCGGCCGCTCGTCCTCCCCCGCCTTCATCGTCGGCCTCAACTCGACCGCCTCGAAGGCCTCCCCCTCCCGACGACGTGCCCTGAGCCCCAATACGGCGTCGTCCGCGGGGGCGCGCTCGCACTCGGCGTCGCCTGGCCCGGCGGCGGAGCGGGCGGTCCCGCGATGGGTGAGGACAAAGGGTGCCGCCGGCGGTGGGAGGGTCGGCTCGCCTGCACCGGCGCGGCTGGCCGTCTCGATCGACTCGGAGGAAGAGGCCGAGATCGACTTTGACGACGCCGTCTCGGAGGTGGAAGAGGACGACGAGGACGAGGAGGGCGAACGCCCGCCGCAGAGCATCTCGACGCAACTGTCGGGCATTGCCGCCATCGCGGCTGTCCTGCCGCCCCTGCCCTCCGACGCGTCGATCAACCTCGTCCCGCCCGACTCGCCAGCGCTGTCGGTCCTGAGCGGGGGCGAGTCGCCGCAGGACTCGCCGACGCCCTCCTCCGCCTCCGCACGGTCACCAGCGGTGTCGACGGCGCCGTCGGCCGACGCTGCCTTGGTGGTGGTGGCCCCCGGCTTGCCCGCTGAGCCGTCGAAACCCCTCACTGCGGTCCCTTCGTCTTCTTCCTCCTCCTTATCCTCCTCCTCGCTTGCCACCCCGTCGAGCACCTCGACGACGTCCACCGCACTCTCCACCGCCTCCTCTGCCGCGTCTTCCCCCTCTCCCTCCATCGGCGCAGAGCGTCGGCTCTCTCTGCGCGTCGAGCAAGCGTTGCGCGACAAGCAGGGCAAGCGGCGACTGTCGGGCGGAGGAGGCGGGGCTCGAGTCGCTGGAGGGAGCGCTTTGACGGCCTGAGGCCGATGCGCGTGGTGTGAGGCGCAGGCAACTTGTGTATAGGACCCTGTCCATCCTTCCTCATGGTGTTGTACTACTTCTCCTCCTCGCCTCGCTCACAGACACTTGTCCTCATCCTCTGCGCTAGCCATCGTCTCTGTTTCTCTCTCGCGCTCTCTCCCCTGCATTCTTGCACCGCATGCCTTGCTCCATCACCACTCAGCGTGCACGAGTTGGAAAGCACAAAGCCGAGTTGCGAGAGGGAACTCACGAGCGTCGCGACGCTCGACTTCCCCTGCCCCTCCTCCCCCCGCGCCGGACCAGCCGACGCGGCCCCTCCCACACCCTCGTCACCACCCACCCCTCGCGCGCATCCCCTCCCTGACAGCCGCATCAAACTCGAGCCACCCGCCACCGACCGCCGCCGTCCCCCCGGAGCGTGCCACGCCCGACCACCCCCCGTCCGCCTCCTCCGCCTCCAAGCCCCCGCGCTCTCCCCCCCTCGAGCCGGCGCCCGAGCCCGTGGCCCAGCGCACTCCCGCAGCCCAGCACGCGCGCTGCACGTCGAGGCACGCGGTCGGGTGCGCCCAGCCGTGCTCTGTCCCGCCGAGGGTGCGGAGCGTCCTGAGGCTCGGGGGCGGGGGCACCGGCGCGGCGGCGGGGGAGGGGGAGGGGGAGGAGAAGGGGTTGCGAGGCGGGGGGAGGGAGCGCAGGAAGGGGAGGAGCGCAGAGGGCGGGAGGAGGTCGCAGGACCGGAGCGTGAGGGTGCGCACGCTGGGGGGCAGGCGCGGCGCGGTGCTGATGTGCGTGGGTGCACACGAGGGTGCGGTGCTGTGGTGGTCGTGCGCGGCCAGGGGAGGAGGGGCAGGGAGGAAGAGCGCGGGCGTGACGACCGACCCGCCGACGTCGAGCGTCTCGAGCGTCTCGAGCTGCGACACAAAGGCGTCGAGGATGTGCCGCTCGCCTGCTGGCGGAAGTGGCCGCGGCGATGATGCGGTGCGGCCGCCGCTGCCCGGCGGAGGGAGCGAAGCCGGCGCAAGGAGACGCGGGCTCGCCCGCTCGGGGGACCGCAGCGCCGTACCCGCCGCAGCGGCCGCCACTCCCGTCGCGGGCGGGTAGTTGAACAGCGTCGCGCGGAGGTGCTCGACGCTCGCGCCCACGAGGTCCGCCACGTCATGCAGCGCCTCGGCCGTCGGCTTGTCCCACCTCTTGTCCCTCCGGTTCCTCTTCGCCGCGAGCGCGTCCCACTGGTCCTCGACCGCGAGCGAGCGCAGCCTCCCGCGCTGGCACTGCTGCAGGAGGGCGCGGAGGTCCGTCGGCGAGACGCAGCACTCGACGAGGACGAGGCGCTCGAGCGGGAGGAGGGCGCCCGTCCGCGCGCGGAGAGGGAGCGGCTTGGCCGTCAGGCCGAGGTGCGTTCTCGTTGGGGCAAAGTCGAGCGCGTCGTCCGGCGAGAGGGACGACGCGTACCCTCTGAGGGTGAGGGCCCGCAGGCCCGTCAGCGCGAGGAGCGCGTCGCGGACGCTCGGCGCATCGAGGAGGGGCACGCCGTCCCCTCCGCGCTGGGCGTCGCCCGTCCCGCCGCGGAGAGTCAGGCGCGTCACGGTCGAGAGGCGCAGCTGGTGCAGGTGGTGCAGCGCCGACGTGGCGCGCGACGACGAGGCGAGGAGCAGAGCCGGCGCGACGCCGCTCACTTCGAGGCTGAGCAGGTGCGAGCAGCTCTGGAAGACGGCGCGCAGCTCGTCGGCGCGCGTGAGCGGCTTGCGCTTCTTGGCGGGGCTGTTGTCGGCTTCGCTCTGGTCGGCGGCCTCGGGCGCGTGTGCGTCCGCCGGCGGCGATGCACAGAGGTGGAGCCTGTCGGCTGCTCCGACCGGCAGAGCGATCGAGAGGTGCCGCACGCAGAGTGGCAGATCGCTGTTGGCCGTGAAGGCCGAGTGAAGCGCCGAGATGCGGCCGAGGTGCGAGATCTTGACAGAGCGCAGGTAAAGATTGCGCGCGAGCTGCACGTCGACGGTCGCGTCAGGACTGACCCTTTGAGGACTCTGAGCCGCGAGCAGAGCAGCGCAGAGTCGCCCCGACTGCGCATGGGGACTCGCGAGGGCAGACGCACGGGGAGCCACCGCTGGCAGACGAGCGCAATCTCGACCGGCGGCGCGTACCACTCGGGCGTATCGATGTCCCTCCCCGGTAGCGCACGGAAACCCTGCCGGTTGTTCACTGCGCGAGTTCACAAGCCGGTCAAATCGGTGATTCGCGGGGCTCAGCGGAGGACGTCAACTTACAGAAGCTGAAGATCCGGAGCAGGAGCTCGTCCGGAAGGTCCTATGCGCTCTTGAGTCAGTCAAAAGGCCTCTGCAACGGCGCAGACGAGAGCACGCACGTTGATGGTCGTCTTGGGAGACCGCCTGCGGAGCTTGCGCCGCGTGACCTTGCCATCCGCGCCGCGCACCGAGCCACCCGTCGAAGCCGGAGCCAGCGTGGCGACAGCCTCGTCAATGTCCATGGCCATGCGGCCCAAGTCAAAGACGCTGTCGGCGCGCGATTCGGGCGTCGCAGGCGGTGGGAGCGCCTCGTCCGAGTCAGCCGACGCGGGCCGGAAGGTGAAGCCGCTGGCATCGAGCGCGCCGTAGCCGTGTGCGTTGCTTTGCGGCGTCGTCGAGCCAGACGACGAGAGCGCCGGGGACGACGGCCCGCTCGCGGTGTCGAAGCTGAGTCGGCGGTTCCAAGGTCGCGCGACGGCGACGGGCGTGCGCTTGCCGCCGTGAGGCTGAAGTGGCCTGCGACGGGTCGAGGTCGGCGTCGTCGACGGGGAGCTGGGCTCGGTGGACTTTGGACGAGGACTGAGAGCTGGGGCGAAGATGCGGGTCGAGGGAGCTGGCGGTGGGGGAGGTGAGCGGGTCGTGTTGGCCATGTCGAGCTGTAGGCGCACGCAAGGAGTTGTCAGTACGCGATTTGGTGACCGTACCGTCCTCTCTGCCGCTCCTCCTGACGGGCCGTGACATTGCGAGGGCGCGAGCCTCCCGCGGCGGCGTGAGTCGGCGGCGAGAGAGTGAATCGGCACGGTCAAGCCGCAGCGAGGCTAGTTGGGCAGCTCACGCAGGCGACCGATAGACCCGGGCAAGAGCTTGGTGTTACTCGAGAGGCAAATTGAGGGTTGCTGCGGCTTGGACGGGGTGTTGAGCGACGGCGGCCGGGGAGGGTGGTGGGGGAGAGGAATAGGGTCGCTCGCCGGGACGAGTTGCGAGTTGGGCGCGGGTGAGTAGTCACTGTCTGATGAGGTCTGCTGTAGCCCTCGTTGCCCGGCACACCGAGAGCCACGAGAGGGCGCGGGCGACGACGAGGAGGGCGGCGTCGCTCGGCGGGCAGCGGGACACGCTCATCCTCTTGGCCCGACCACGACGACGCGTGCTCAGCGGAGTCGCCTGAGTTGTGCCCAGGACTCCTCGAGCCCACTCTATTCCCACTGCGACGACCATGCCCCACGAGTCGCTCATCCCCTCCAACTCGCCAATCTTGGCCGCCGTGACGGGGTCAGGCTCGCACCACCACTCGCGCAGCCGCAACTCGGTCGACTCGTTCACCTTGCACTCGAACCAACTCAACCCAGACATCCCCGCAGACCTCGAATTCCTCGCACCGGGACAGTGGGACGAAGAGTTCGAGGGGGACAACCCCGCCGACTACGACGACGGCGACGACGGCGACGACGGCTTCGACACGAGTGACCACGACGACTACTTTGACCACGACACTGCACAGGACACCGACGTCGACGACTGGTCCCTCGAAGACGGCCACGTCGAGGGGCTCCCGCGTTCAAACCTCCGCCTCGACCCCAAGTGCGCCCCCACCCCCCTTTGGCCCGCAACCCCTCCCTGACTGACGAGACCACGTCCACGCACGCAACAGGCAGTACAAGCAAGACGACTTCCTCGCCCAGCTCCTCCCGCTCTTCCGCGACCACCTCGCCATCCCCGGCTGGGTCTGTCTCCCGCCCGACACGCCTCCGGCACTCATCCAGATCCACAAGATCTCGGGCGCCCTCACCAACTCGGTCTTCTTCGTCTCGGTCCCAGAGACAGAGTGCGACGTCGAGGTGGCCGTCACGGTCGAGTCGCCCGGCGTCTACGGCGCACCGACTGGCTCCGTCGGCGACGAGGGCCAGCTCGCGACGCCCGTCTCGTCCGACACCCGGCCCTTGACCCCTCTCACTGTCTTTGGCGAGCTTGAGCGCGGTCGCCACTCGGCAGCGACGCCCGTCCCGCATCCGGTCCGCACCGAACAAGCGTCGTCGTCGTCTCCCCACTCGGGCCCGTCGACCCCGGTCGTCGAGACCAGCAGCCTCCCCGGCTACCTCGCGGCAGACGAGACCCCGCCCGAGGGTTCTCCCGTCAACGAAGCCCCGGCAACACCGAGGGAGCCTCAGACCCGCACCGAACGCATGGTCCTCTCGGCGCCGACGGTCCTCCTGCGCGTGTACGGACCCTCGTCCGGCTCGCTCATCTCGCGGCGCAACGAGCTCCACATCCTCCACACGCTCTCGTCGCAGTACGGCATCGGGCCACACGTCCTCGGCACGTTTGCCAATGGCCGCGTCGAGGAGTACTTCCACTCTCGTGCGCTCAACAAGGACGAGATGCGCGACGCGCGCCTGAGCAGGTGGATCAGTCGCCGCATGCGCGAGCTCCACTCGGTCGAGCTCGACAGGATGGTCCCGCCGTGGAGCGAGCAGGACGAGGAGCGCGAGCAGGAGCAGCGCCGCAAGAGGAGGGCCGCCGCGAGGAGTCGCAGCCCGGGGAGTGCGCCGCCGCCGTCGTCGTCGGAGGAGCAGCAGCAGCGGCCCGGTCCGAAACCGCTCGCGAACGTGGGAACAAAGTCGCCCGTCAGCGGCGCGAGCTTGTACTCGACGTCGTCGAGCTCGAGCGTCTTCTCGTTCGGCACGACGTCGTCGTCGTCGTCGGTCCGGTCCTTCTCGTCGTCCTACTCGACCTCGTCCCTCGCGTCCGTGTCGACGCTCAACTCGTTCGGCACCCCGCGCTCGCTCGTCTCGTCGCCTGCGCTCCTCCCTCACCGCCAGGCGAGCGAGTCCAAGGCCGACGACAAGAAGCGGTCGCGCCGCCGCGGGGGTGGCTCGTCGTCGGGCGGACGCCGCTCGCGCATCCAGCACAAGCTGTGCGTGTGGGAGAACATCACGCGGTGGACGCGCGAGGCCAAGAACGTCCTCCGCGAGCTGGACGAGCTCGCCCGGTTGCCGGGCTTTGCGCGCCTCGTCTCGACCCCCTCGGCCGCGTCGTCCCCCTCTGGCCCCGTCCTGCACAGCAGCGGCGATGCCTCCGGCCCCGACTCGTCCTCCGACTCGGAGCACGTGCCCCCTCTCGCGTCCGTCTCGCGCACGTTCGCCATCCGCGCGGCGCTCAACCTCCCCCAGTTCGAGCAAGAGCTGCGCCTGTACCGCGCCTTTGTGCACCAGCACGAGCGCACCGCGGGCCAGTCCAAGCGCGTCTTTGCGCACAACGACACGCAGTACGGCAACTTGCTGCTCATGACGCCGACGAGCGGAGGGCGCGAGGCCGAGGACGAGCTCGAGCGCAAGGCGAGGCGCGAGGGCGGCGCCCACAAGAGGCTGATCGTGGTCGACTTTGAGTACGCCGGGGCCAACCCGCGCGCGTTCGACATCGGTGCGTGTCTTCCCTCACTCTCGGGGAGTTCCCGCAGCCCGCTGACACGGTTGGGACGCACGCGTCACCAGCGAACCACTTCTGCGAGTGGCAGGCCGACTACCACCACCCGTCGCTGTCGCACTCTCTCTCGGCGCACCAGACGTACCCGACCGCGTCCGAGCGCGCGCGCTTCCTCCGCGCCTACATCGGCTCGGACGGCGGGTTCGACGGCCCCGCGTCGGGCGAGGGCAGCGCGGCGAGCGGCGCGGGGAGGGACGACAAGCGCGTCGAGAGGCTCGAGGACGAGGTGCGCGTGTGGCAGCCGAGCAGTCACGCGCAGTGGGCCGTGTGGGGCATCGTCCAGGCCAAGGAGGACCTCCTCGCGCGGATCCGCACGTGGAAGGACAAGGCGGCGAGGGGGGCTTCGTCGTCGGCGGCGTCGTCGCGCGCGACCTCGCCGGCGGCGACTGAGCTCGTCGAGCAGGTCAAGGAGCTCGGGCTCGAGGACGGCGACGAGCTTGTCGACCTCGACGACATGGAGGAGGTTGGCGAGGTGTTCGACTACCTGTCGTATGCCGCCGAGCGCATGAGCATGTTCCGCCGCGAGCTGCGCGAGCTCGGCGTCGTGTCGTCTTGAGGATTGCCTCCCGCGTTGCAACGAGTACTCTAGAGCTTCCTTTCGCAGCGCACGCATGCTCGAGTTGGCCTGCAAAAGAGAGAACGTGAGCGATGTGCAGGACACGGCGAGGCGCGGTCGAGACGCGTTCCCGGAGGCTCGCTCAACTCTTCGACCAACCCACGCCTTCAGCTCGCTGCTGCACCTGGGTCGTTAGCTGCACGATACTGCTTGAGCTCTCGACAAACCTGCGGACCACCCGATCAGCAACCCACACTGGGAGCAACACACGACTCCCCTCGGCCCCGCCTCCCTCCCTCAACATGCCTGCCCGGCTCAAGCGTACCGAGGCGCACGAGCCTGACTCGGTCGACTCGCTCGCCCCAGTACTCGAGCAACAGCTCCCCGCGCTCTTTGGCGGCGCCCAGAACACGACCGCCTCGCACCGCAAGCTCATCAACTCGCTCCACGCCCTCTTCCTTCGGTGCAGCCTCGTGACGACCCCGAGCGCGGATGGCCGCTCGATCCGTCTCTCTGGTGAGAAGGCCTTTGGCGAAAAGTTTCGCGAGATGTGCGCCTTCCCGCTCGGGGTCAAGAAGGGCGTCGACCAGGCCGACCGGGTCGTCAAGTTCATCGCGGGCTTCGTTGGGTTTGCCGTCGAACACGGTGCGCTCTTGACGAGTCTGACACGTCGACGAAAAGGTCGCTGACCCTCAGGGATATAGACTTCAAGCAGCGCGAGGCCAACGACGAAGACGACGAGGACGAGGACGATGGCCCGGCGTCGCGTCTCGTGGCCCAGCTCCTCGCGTTCCTCCTGAGGGGGTTCCAGGCCAAGAGCAAGATTGCCCGCTACCGCTGCGTGCAGCTCGTCGCGCTCATGATCAACAGCCTCGGCGAGATCGAGTGAGTCGTCGCGGCGGTCCCCTGGCTCTACTCGACGCAACGTGAGGCCGCTGACTGATGCGCCTCCCCGTTGCCGCCAACTCACAGCGACGAGTCGTACCACACACTCAAGTCTGCACTCCTTGAGCGCGTGCGGGACAAGGAGGCCTCAGTCCGACAGCACGCCGTCGTCGCGCTCTCCAAGCTGCAAGACGCTGACGAAGGCGCGGACGAGGACGACTCGGACGAGGACTCGGACGACGAGGACGAAGAGAAGGCCAAGGGTGACAAGAGGACCGTCACGGAGGTGCTCGTCGAGGTGCTCAGCCATGACCCCGCCGCGTGCGTCCCCCTACTGCAGCAGGGTCTCTATCGCCTCTCCGTGCCCGCTGACGCGACATTGCTTCCCATGCAGCGAGGTCCGCCGTGCCGCTCTCTTCAACCTCATTCCCTCCCCGACCAGTCTCCCCGCACTCCTGCGTCGCACGCTCGACGTCGACACGACCAACCGCCGCCTCGCCTTTTCGCACGTCCTCGCCGAGATCCCGCTCGCGTCCCTCACTGTCGCCCAGCGCCAGGTCGTGCTCGGTCGCGGGCTGCGCGACCGCGAGGAGGCGGTCCGCAAGGCGTCGAGGAAACTCGTCGCGAGGTGGATCGAGCAGGTCGCGGGCGAGGAACAGGACGGGCAGGCCATCATTGAGGAGTTCGTGGGCTTGTTTAACCTGCAGGACGAAGAGGGCCTCGGCGTTGCGGAGAAGGCTCTCGAGGCGCTCTTTGAGGTCAGGCCTGACCTGGTCGAGGGCATCGACTTCGGCGGTGCGCGTTCCCCTTTCGCTCTCTGACTCGCCAGGTGAAGGACGTGTGCCGACAGCGACTCGCGTACGCAGACTCGTTCTACCAGTCCCTGACACCGGCGACCGCGTTCCTTGCACGCGTCTACCTGAGTCACCTCCGCGACGCAGAGTCGCCCCTCCTCGCCGACATCGAGCCCGTCGTCACCGCCCTGGCCTACTTCCTCCAGGCCGAATGGACCCAGCTCGTCGTCACTCTTGAAGCCGACGAACGCAACGACGAGCGCGAAGCGAGTGGCGAGTTCATCGTCGGTGAGCTCGTCGGCCTCGCCATCAACCTCGACTATGGCGACGAGATTGGGCGGCGCAAAATGTTTGAGCTGATGCGTGCGTTTCCTGTTCTCGCACTTCTCCTCGCTGTGGGGTTCGACTGACAGCGCTCTTGTGGCCGCGCAGGCGAGATGCTCCAGCACTCGCTCCTCCCGCCGTCGCTCATCCCCAAGTGTCTCGACGTCCTCCTCAAGGGCACCTCGGAGCGCGACTTCATGCGCATCGTTGTCGAAATTGTCCAGTCGCTCCGGCGCGACTCGCACCTCGTCACGAGCGACTCGGAGCTCGGCGAGCCGGACGACGACGACTCGTCCAGCAGCAGCGAGGAGGACGACGAAGACGTGCCCGAAGGCCGCGCGCGGAGGAAGGACAAGGGCAAGGGCAAGGCAAAGGCGCCGCAGCAGATCGAGAGGCGCAAGGAACTCGACTTGCGGTGCCTGCTCGTCGTGCGCGCGCTCCTCGAGCGCGTCATGAGTGTGCGTCGCCACTTCCCACGCATCGGGCAGATGCTCCTCGGAAAGGAACAGCGCTGACCTCTGCTTGTTGTGGACCGGACGCGCAGGCGCTGCAGGAGAACTCGATGCTGCACGGCCTCGTCGCCGAACTCATTGTCCCCTCGGTACAGACCAAGGACTATGAGATCCGCGCGCAAGGCCTCGTCTGCCTCGGCCTGTGCTGCCTGCTCGACAAGGTGCGGCACTCTACCCCGAGAGCTGCGCCACGCGCTCCGGCCCAAGCTGACCTGGCGTGAGCGCCCGCAGTCGATGGCGCTCGACTCGTTCCTCCTCCTCGCTCGCCAGAGCGAGTCGACCGTGGGCGACATGCAGGTCAAGGTGCTCCAGACGCTCTTTGACCTGCTCGTCCTCCACGGCATCAACTTTGGCGAGGACCGCGGCATCGGCGTGCGTGCTTCGTCCTCCTTCTCGCGCACAAACCAGGAAGACGGCTGACGAGGACCTCCCTCCGCAGACGGACATCATCCTCGGCTTCCTTGGCAGCTCGCTCGACCAGGAGGACCCGCGCGCGGCGGCCACTGCCGTCGTCGGCATCGCCAAGCTCATGCTCGCTGGCATGGTCACCGATGAGGAGGTGCGCTCTTTGCCGATCTCCCTCCTTGCTCTTGAGCACACCCTGAACAGCTGTCGTTGTGCCCGGCGCAGATCTTGTCACGGCTCGTGCTCCTGTACTTTGCGGGCGAGACGGCCGACAACCCCGAGCTGCGGCAGTGCCTGTCGTACTTCTTCCCCGTCTACTGCTACTCGAACCCGGCCAACCAACGCCGCGTCGCCAACGTGCGTCTCGGCCTCTGCCCACTCTTGCCTCGCGACCTTGCTGACCCGCCGACCGTGCGTGACCGGCGAGCAGGTCATGATCAAGTGCCTCGACGTGTTGCGCAATGTGTACGAAGAGACCAAGGAGAAGTCGAGCATGGTGACGCCGCTGCAGATCGGCGCCCAGCTCGTCGACTGGACCGACCCACAGAAGGCCCTGTGCGTCCCGCCCTCGCGCTCCTCTTGCGCATGTGCGCGCGACGTGCTGCTGACACTTTTGAGTGATGTCCCACAGCGACGCGGAGAATGTCCAAGCCGACGAAAATGTTCAGGTCGACCTCGCAATCAAGATGGTCAAGGCGCTGTACCGCTCGGAAGAGAGTGCGCCTTCCCCTTTCCCTTGACCCCTCCCCCGAGCACGAGCAGGAACGTTGACCCTTCCCCTCACTGCTGTCACAGAGGACGGTCGGAAACTGTGGTGCCAGCTGCTGCCCAAGCTCTACATCCCCGACGAGGCCGACGACCTGACGATCAAGGCGCTCCTGCTCCTCATCGACGAGCTCAAGGACGTGCGCTCCTCTCTTTCCCTGGCTGGCCTTCCCTCGGAACGCCCCTTACTGATCCACGCACGCGCAAGCAGAACCGGCCCCTCGCCGAGGCCGTCCCGCGCAACGCGCTCAACCGCTTCGAGGCCGCCGTGCGCAAGACGTTCGGCGAGAGGGTCGACGCGCTCACGGACGAGCAGATCGACGAGAGCGAAGTTGTCAGGGAGGTCAAGACCTGGGTGGACCGAGTCGAAGGGGACGGGAGCGAGGACGAGGGGGTAGACGGGGACGAGGAGGAAGAGGAGAGCGACGAGGAGGAGAGCGAGGAGGACGACGAGTGAAGGTGGCGCACGGTGGACTCTGGCCGTCTCTCTCCTCTATTCGACTTTCCCTCAGTGCTGTATTCTCGTCTGCGATGTTGCGCTGCAACCGGTTCCTTCGTCCCCTGTCGGCTCGAGCGCCGCTGACCGTGTGCACCTGCGCCGGGGAACCCGTTTCGCAAACGAGTCCTTGCACGCGGGACGCGCTGGCGATTCAGACTCGCCTCGACAATGGAGCGACAGTGCATGTTCGAGTGGCTGGAGCAAGCAATCACGGCTCCTGACACGGGGAGACTCGTGTGCGCGTGACGAGCAGCCCAAGTTGAGCGACGCGGCGAGGGGTCGAACGACCGCGGTGTGGGCCGGCTACGGCATCGCAGCGGCACAGTTCACGCGGATTCACGAGAGCAGGCAGGACATAGTCATGTCCGCAGGTGGCGAGTGCGCGCAGGGTGCGACGATGGACAATGACTTCAGGAGGCGCGTGCGCAGGCTACCCCGCGTTCGAGCGGAGCGACTCCTGAGAGACGAGCGCGGGCGAACGAGGCGGGCAGGGGTGGGCCATGCGAGCGGAGCTGGTGCTTTGCGAGGGAGTGGACGCGCAACAAAGAGCTAAAGGGCGCTCCGAGCATCGGGCGAGCTGCGAGCCCGCCCAGACAGACAGACCGAGACTCGAGCTGGTCGCGGGGAGGGCCAGCTGGCGCGGCGCGCGCGCGACGGCGCGGCGCCTCGCAGGTCTCGCGAGGTCGCCCTTGTGCCCTCCCTCCCGCCGTCTCTGTCCCCTCCGTTCCCCCCAGCAGTTGGAGTGGGCACGCCTCGACGCGCAGTCTCCACGCCATCAACAGAGGCAGCCACCCTCGCTCTGCACCCCGAGCGACGCGCCCTCTCTGCCCTCGACCCCCCTCCCCAGGGACCTCCCCCCTCCCTTGCCCGCGTCCCTCGCTTCGCGTCCTCGTCCACGCACACCCTCGGACTAGCCAGCTCGCGTTCCACGAGCGCTCTCACCCCTCCCTGCGCACGCCATGGCGTACCAACCGCCGCCCCAGCAGGGCTACCCCCGCAACGACCCCTTTGGCTCGTCGCAGCACGGTCACCCTGGATCGCAACCCGCCCATCAGCAGCAGGGCCTGTACTCGCAGCCCCAGGCTTACGAGTCTGGCTCGTCGGACGAGTTCCACCGTGACCCGTACGCGTCCGAGGAGGGCGTCTACCGCGGTGCGTCCCACTCTGCCCCCCCTCCTCTCCTCTCCCCTTGGCAGTGTCCTTGGCTCGACATTTCGCGTCATCGACGCGTCCATCGGAGTGCTTGCGCTGACTCGCATTCACCGCACTGCTCATCTCCGCAAAACAGCCGACGACTCGCAGGAGGGCCTGTACTCCGGAGGCGGAGGTCCCGGCGGGTACCAGCAGCAGCCCCAAGGCGGGCCCTTTAGCAGCGGCCACGGCACGAGCGGAGGTCGCGACTCGCCCGCCGCCTTCTCCGACTACGAGTCGTCGTCGGCGCACTACCAGGGCGGCGGCATGGGTGCGGGCATGGGCGGCGGCGCGGGCGCAGGCGGCCACCCGTCGTTTGCCCGCCTCCGCGAGCCGTACCCGGCGTGGTCGTCCGAGGCCGACATCCCGCTGAGCAAGGAGGAGATCGAGGACGTCTTCATCGACCTGGCCAACAAGTTTGGGTTCCAGCGCGACTCGATGCGCAACATGTACGACCACCTCATGCTCCAGCTCGACTCGCGCGCGTCGCGCATGTCGCCCAACCAAGCCCTCCTCACCCTCCACGCCGACTACATCGGCGGCGAGCACGCCAACTACCGCAAGTGGTACTTTGCCGCCCAGCTCGACCTCGACGACGCGATCGGGCTCGCCAACAACGGCGTCGCGCGCCTGGCCCGCAAGGCGTCGCGCAAGGCGGGCGTCAAGGCCGTCGCGACCCCGGCATCGGTCAAGACGCTCGACTCGGCCAAGCAGAGGTGGCAGCAGGCCATGTTCCAGATGTCGGCCTACGACCGCGTGCGCCAGCTCGCCCTGTACCTCTTGTGCTGGGGCGAGGCGGCCCAGGTCCGGTTCGTGCCCGAGTGCCTGTGCTTCATCTTCAAGTGCGCCGACGACTACTACCGCTCGCCCGAGTGCCAGGAGCGCGTCGAGCCCGTCCCCGAGGGCCTGTACCTCCGCGCCGTCGTCCGCCCCTTGTACCGCTTCATCCGGGACCAGGGCTACGAGGTCGTCGACGGCGTCTTTGTGCGCCGCGAGAAGGACCACGAGGACATCATCGGGTACGACGACATCAACCAGCTGTTCTGGTACCCGGAGGGCCTCGCCCGCATCGTCCTCGCCGACAAGACGCGCCTCGTCGACGTCCCCGCGAGTCAGAGGTTCGCCAAGTTTGACAAGATCGACTGGAACAAGGCCTTCTTCAAGACGTACTACGAGCGCCGTTCGTTCCTGCACCTCCTCGTCAACTTCAACCGCATCTGGGTCCTCCACATCTCGGTCTACTGGATGTACACCGTGCGTGTCCTCCCCCTGCCCTCCATCCCCTCCCCATATCACTGACCTCGAGAACGTGCATTCACCTGCATCGCGCGCGTGCACGCACACACACAGGCCTACAACTCGCCGACCATCTACACTCCCTCGGGCGACACCGAGCCGCCCGCCGCGCTGCGGTGGTCGGTCGTCGCGCTCGGCGGCGCCGTCGCGTCGTTGATCCAGATCCTCGCCACCGCCGCCGAGTACTCGTACGTCCCGACCACGTGGAACAACACGTCACACCTCCTGCGCCGCATGGCCGCGCTCTTCATCTGCCTCGCCATCACGCTCGCCCCGACCATCTGGATCGCCGGCTTCGACTCGACGTCGCAGGCGGCGCTCATCGTCGGCATTGTCCAGTTTGCCGTCGCCGTCGTCCTCGTCGTCACTTTCTCGGTCGTGCCCTCGGGCCGCCTCTTTGGCGACCGCGTCACGGGCAAGTCGCGCAAGTACCTCGCGTCGCAGACGTTCACGGCGTCGTACCCCAAGCTCTCGGTCCGCCAGCGCGTCGCGTCGGTGCTCCTCTGGGTCCTCATCTTCGGGTGCAAGCTCACCGAGTCGTACTTCTTCCTCACGCTCTCGTTCGAGAACCCGGTGCGCGTCATGGTCGGCATGCGCGTCCAGAACTGCAGCGACGCCCTCTTTGGCAACGGCCTGTGCCGCTACCAGCCGGCGTTTGCGCTCGCGATCATGTTCTGCATGGACGTCTGCCTCTTCTTCCTCGACACCTTCCTGTGGTATGTCATTTGGAACACCGGTGAGCCCACTCTTCTCGCTCTTCTTCTCTCTGTGCCCCTCTGCCTCTCGTGTCAAAACCTCGTGCTGACCTCGCGCTCGCTCCCGCTCTCAGTTTACTCGGTCACTCGCTCGTTTTCGATCGGCCTGTCGATCTGGACGCCGTGGAAGGGTGCGTTCCGCCTCTCGCTGCATGCCTCGAGCTCGCCTCCCTGACTCCGTCCATGCCCCGCACACCAGACATCTTTGAGCGCCTGCCCAAGCGCATCTACGCCAAGCTCCTCGCCAGCAACGACATGGAGATCAAGTACAAGCCCAAGGTCCTCGTCTCGCAAATCTGGAACGCCATCATCATCTCGATGTACCGCGAGCACTTGCTCTCGATCGACCACGTCCAGCGGCTCCTGTACCACCAGGTCCCGTCCGAGCAGGACGGCAAGCGCATGCTCCGCGCGCCCATGTTCTTCATCTCGCAGGACGACAAGGTGAGCCTCCATCTCTCCTGTCTAACTGTCTCGCTCTCTCCGTCGACCGCTGACCCTGCTCACCACCACAGGGCGCCAAGACCGAGTTCTTCCCTCCCGGGTCCGAGGCGTCGCGCCGCATCTCGTTCTTCGCCCAGTCGCTCACGACGGCCATCCCCGAGCCGCTCGGCGTCGACGCGATGCCGACTTTCACCGTCCTGACGCCGCACTACTCGGAGAAGATCCTGCTGTCGCTCCGCGAGATCATCCGCGAGGAGGACCAGAACACGCGCGTGACGCTCCTCGAGTACCTCAAGCAGCTGCACCCGATCGAGTGGGACAACTTTGTGCGCGACACAAAGATCCTCGCCGAAGAATCGGCCGACCTCGACGTCGACGAAAAGACGGACAAGAAGACGGACGACATCCCGTTCTACACGATCGGCTTCAAGTCGGCCGCGCCCGAGTACACGCTGCGCACGCGCATCTGGGCGTCGCTCCGGGCCCAGACGCTGTACCGCACCGTGTCTGGGTTCATGAACTACTCCAAGGCGATCAAGCTCATGTACCGCGTCGAGAACCCGGAGGTCGTCCAGTTCTTTGGCGCCAACACGGACCGCCTCGAGCTCGAGCTCGAGCGCATGGCGCGCCGCAAGTTCCGCTTCGTCGTGTCCATGCAGCGCTATGCCAAGTTCAGCAAGGAGGAGGTCGAGAACACCGAGTTCCTCCTGCGCGCCTACCCGGACCTCCAGATCGCGTACCTCGACGAGGAGCGGCCCCGCCAGGCCGGCGGCGAGCCGCGCATCTTCTCGGCCCTGATCGACGGCCACTCGGAGATGCTCCCCGACGGTCGCCGCCGCCCCAAGTTCCGCATTGAGCTCCCCGGCAACCCCATCCTCGGCGACGGCAAGTCGGACAACCAGAACCACGCCGTCATCTTCCACCGCGGCGAGTACGTGCAGCTCATCGACGCCAACCAGGACAACTACCTCGAGGAGTGCCTCAAGATCCGCAACGTGCTCGGCGAGTTTGAGGACTACCACGTGTCGCCCAAGAACCCTTACTCGCCCGACGGCGCAAAGGACTTTGCCAAGAACCCGGTCGCCATCGTCGGCGCGCGCGAGTACATCTTCTCCGAAAACATTGGCATCCTCGGCGACGTCGCTGCGGGCAAGGAACAGACCTTTGGCACCCTTGCAGCGCGGTCCATGGCGTACCTCGGCGGCAAGCTGCACTACGGGCACCCCGACTTCCTCAACGCCATCTTCATGACGACGCGCGGCGGCCTCTCCAAGGCGCAGAAGGGCCTGCACCTGTCCGAGGACATCTACGCCGGCATGCTCGCCAACGAGCGCGGCGGCAAGATCAAGCACACCGAGTACTACCAGGTGCGCGCCTCTTTCCTCTCCTCTCCTCTCCTCGCCTCGCCTCGCCTCTTCCTCTGCCTCGGTCGGTGTTTCTGTGTCTCGAAGCTGACCGCCGAACACGCTTGCTCACGCAGTGTGGTAAGGGCCGCGACCTCGGGTTCGGCACCATCCTCAACTTTACGACCAAGGTCTCGTCGGGCATGGGCGAGCAGATGCTCTCGCGCGAGTACTACTACCTCGGGACCCAGCTCCCGATGGACCGGTTCCTCACGTTCTACTACGGCCACCCCGGGTTCCACATCAACAACATCCTCGTCATCCTCTCGGTCCAGCTCTTCATGTACACGCTGCTGTACCTCGGCACGCTCAACAAGCAGCTGCCCATCTGCCGCTACACGTCGTCGGGCCAGTTTGTCGGCGGACAGGGCGGGTGCTACAACCTCGTACCCGTCTACGACTGGATCAAGCGCTGCGTCATCTCCATCTTCATCGTCTTCATCATCGGTGCGCTGCGCCTCCTTCGCCGTCTCGTCCTCCTGTCCATGATCAGGACTGACGCTGACGCTCACTCCCTCCCCGCACCGCACGCAGCCTTCCTCCCGCTCTTCCTGCAAGAGTTGACCGAGCGCGGCGTGATCCGAGCCGTCATCCGCCTCGGCAAGCACTTCCTGTCGCTGTCGCCCTTCTTCGAGGTCTTCAGCACCCAGATCTCGAGCAACTCGGTCATCAACAACCTGTCGTACGGCGGCGCGCGCTACATCGCGACGGGCCGAGGCTTTGCGACGACGCGCATCTCGTTCTGCATCCTTTACTCGAGGTTTGCCGGCCCGGCGCTGTACCTCGGCCTGAGGACGCTCCTCATGCTCCTCTACATCTCGTTGACCCTGTGGATCCCGCACAGTGCGTCTCGTCCTTGCCGCGCTCTCGTTCGCTCGAGAGCCCTCTCTCTGCACAGCCGACCTGACTGACCCTGCTCGCTTGTCTCGCGCCGCGCACAGTCATCTACTTCTGGATCTCGATCGTCGCGCTCTGCGTCGCACCCTTCCTCTTCAACCCGCACCAGTTCTCGCTCGGCGACTTCATCATCGACTACCGCGAGTTCCTGCGGTGGATGTCGCGCGGCAACTCGCGGGCGCACGCCAACTCGTGGATCGGCTACTGCCGCCTGTCGCGCACCAAGGTGACGGGCTTCAAGAAGAAGAAGATTGGTCACCCGAGCGAGAAGCTGTCGCCCGACACGCCCCGCGCGCGCTGGAAGACGATCGTCGTCAACGAGGTCCTCGCGCCGCTCGCCCTCGCCGTCATCCTCTCGATTGCCTACTTGTTTGTCAAGGTGCGACTCGAACCTCGACTTTGTTGATGACCGCGCTCTTGACCACCACTGACGCTCGCCGCGCCCCTGCCGCAGTCGTTCGCCGACCCGGAAGTCAAGGGTCTGCTCCGCCTCGCCGTCATTGCGCTCGGCCCGATCGTCTTCAACGCCGCTGTCCTCCTCGTCCTCTTCTTCACGTCGCTCTTTGCCGGCCCGCTCTGCGCCGGTGGCAAGTTCGGCTCGGTCGTCGCCGGCATTGCCCACGTCCTCGCCGTCGTCGGCATGATCGCCTTCTTCGAGTTCCTCTGGGTCCTCGAGCGCTGGGACATCAGCCACGCTGTCCTCGGTCTCATCGCGAGCATTGCGTGCGTGTCTGATACTCCATTCTCCTCCGTCATTCCTGCGCTGCACCCTTGCTGATGCATGCCCTCTACGCCTCGCCCCTGCAGGATCCAGCGCTGCATCTACAAGATTCTCATCGCCGTCGTCGTCTCGCGGGAGTACAAGCACGACGAGGTCAACCGCGCCTGGTGGACCGGGGTGCGTCTCGTCGCTCTCTCCCAGGGCTCGAGCTTGCAGAGCTGACCCTCTTCCTTGTTTTCCACTGCTGCAGAAGTGGTGGGGTCACGGCATGGGCGCCTCGGCATGGACGCAGCCCGCGCGCGAGTTTGTGGTCAAGGTCGTCGAGATGGGCCTCTTCTCGGGCGACTTCTGCGCCGCGCACTTCCTCCTCTTCCTCCTCGCCATCCCGGCCCTCATCCCGGGCTTCAACACGATCCACGCGACGGCGCTCCTGTGGCTCCGCCCGTCCAAGCAGATCCGCGCACCGCTCTACTCGATCAAGCAGCGCAGCATGCGCCGCAAGATCATCTTCAAGTGCGCCGCGTTCTCCCTCGTCTCGCCACGTCGCTGCGCAGTGCTGACCCTCGCCCCGCTCCGCAGGTACGGCATCCTGTTTGCGCTCGTCTTTGCGTGCCTCATCGCCCTCATCGTCGTGCCCTTCATCCTCAAGAGCACGCTCGACCTGAGCCTCGACGGCGTCAACCTCTGAGCGCGGCTGCCCTCCATGTTCCCGCCTCCTTCCCTTCTCGCTCCTTTTAGACGCCTCCTGTACAGAGTCACACCTCATCCGCCCCCATCCGCCGCTGGACGTCTCGCTTGCACAACAGACACTTCTCGTTCGCGTTTTCGCTCCCCCTTCTTCGCCCCTTTCACGACCCCCCGCGCATTCCCTCTCCTCGCCTGCATACCCCTCTCCCTCCCTCCCTTCCGCTTACCGTGTACGCTCTGTAACGCCAGGGCAGTCCACGAGTGCAGACCCACGTCCTCGAGAGCGCCACAGCCTGCAGACCGTGCGAGGCCAGACGTCCGCGGCGCTCTAGCCACTTGCCCGGGCCTGTGCGCGGCAAGGAATAGGGTGCAGTGCGTCCCCCGTGCCACTCAACCTGACAGACCTTGTCAGCCTGGTCCATGAATGCCATTCGTTCGCGGGGACGTCCCTCCTCCTGAGGACACCGTGCGGCCTCGTTTAGGGGTCGAGGGTCTTCTGCGCCCGCTCGCTCGCGAGCACCGTGCCCCGGTCGGAAGACTCGCAGAACAAGGCGCCACCCCTCGCTCCATCTGCGCAGCAGCTCGCCCCGCGCGGTTGGCCTGGCCCCTCCTCGCTGCCCTCACGCTGGTCCTCGTCCAGCCATCGCCGGCCGCGCAAGGTCATCAATGACGAGCCGAGGTTCCAATGACATACTACACACCGCGCGGGTAAAGTTCGAGCCGTTTCTACTGCGCCGCCTTGACCGCCGCCGCCGCTGCAGGAGGGCGAACGCGCAGAGTCGGGCCGGACAGGAGGGAGGCGAGGGGGAACGAGACTTGAGTCAGTGCTGGGTCCCACGCGGAGGAAAGGACCGGGAGCGCAGACGCACCCGCCTCGTCGAGGCCGTCGTATGCGAAGATCTTCATCTTGCTCTCGCGAATGAGCTCCTTGGCCTCCTTCTCCTTCGTGCCTTGCAGGCGGACAATGAGCGGGATCGTCATCTCGAGCTCCTTGGCCGCGAGGATGATGCCCTCGGCAATGACATCGCAACGCATGCTGTGAAAGGAAGGGAGGGAGTCGGAGAGGGCAGGTCAGCACGCTGTCACTCGACGACGGTGAAAACGGAGAGAAAGAGACAGAGAGAAGGCGCACATTCCACCAAAGATGTTGACAAAGATGGACTTGACCGAGCCGTCAGCGAGGAGGAGCTCGAACGCCTTCTTGACCGCCTCGGCCGTCGCTCCACCGCCGACGTCGAGGAAGTTGGCGGGCGAGCCGCCGTTCAGGTTGAGGACGTCCATGGTCGCCATGGCGAGGCCGGCGCCGTTGACGAGGCAGCCGATTGAGCCGTCGAGCTTGATGAAGTTGAGGCCGTACTTGGCCGCCTCGACCTCCGAAGGCGCCTCCTGCGTCAAGTCACGGAGCTTGAAGACCTCCTGCAGAGCGCGTCCTAGCATGTCAGAGGATGAACCACAGAGCCAGGACAATAGGAGGGACGCGCCTCCTGCCTGAAGTCGGCGTTCTCGTCAAAGCCGAGCTTGGCGTCCATGCACAGGACGTCGCCGCCCTCGACCTCGGCGAGCGGGTTGATCTCGATCTGGGTCGCGTCGCGCTCCTTGAAGAGGTTGTACAGCTTGATGAAGATGTCGGCCGCCTTGTCCTGCGACTCGGGCTTAAAGCCGAGCTTGTGGGCAATGTCGGTCGCGAGCTGCTTCGAGAGGCCCTCCTCGAAGGGGATCGGCGTGGTGACGATGGCAGAGGGGTCGTCGCGGGCGACGTCCTCAATGCTGGACGGCGAGGGAAAGGCACAGTCAGATTGGTCGCTCACGCAGGGGCGTACGGGAAGGAGGGAGCGCCGACGCACTTCATGCCGCCCTGGCGCGACGCAACGAGGGCCGGGCCGCCGAGACTGCGGTCGTTGAGGATGGCGACGTAGTACTCGTGGGTCGGGGTTCGCCTCTCGGCGAGCATGACGGCGTTGCAGACACGGCCGGCAGCGCCCGTCTGCTTGGTGATGAGCTTGTGGCCGATCATCTGCTCCGCGTACTTGGCCGCCTGCTCCGGGCTGTTCACGAGTGCGTCAGCATGCGTCTCGGAAGCACTCACAGTGAAGAAGGGCACACGTACGAGTCAACCATCTGGACACCGCCCTTGAGGCCGTTCGGGCCGTCAAAGTGACCCTTGCCGCGACCGCCAGCAAGGACCTGCGCCTTGATGACGAGCTTGTCGGCACCTGCGTGGACGCCTCGCGCAAAGTCAGTCGAGCCCAACGAGCCGCGCGGCGCCAGCTGCAAACGAGCCGGCGCGAGCGATCCAGGCGCACCGAAGTTCTGCGCGACCTGCTTGGCCTCGTCGGCAGAGAAGGCAGCCTTGGATTTGGGCGTGGGGACGCCGTACTGCACGGAGGGGAGCGCCGCTCGAACAGGTCAGGAGCGGTCCGACACGGAGATGAGGAGCGCGGGGGAGCGGGCCTCGAGACAGACCTCGTTGAGCAGGTTCATCGACAGGTACTCGTGGATCGACAGGTTGCGGCGCTGGTTGCCGGCAACAGCCGAGGGCTGCACAGGGTGGACCAGGGCATTCACGAGGCGGGACGGAGCAAGGGAGAGAGAGGGTCAGCTGCAGCTCGGAGAGGCCCGGGGTGCACGCATCTGCCATCCCTCGTCGGGTGGGTCGAGGCGGGACAGGAGCCGCACCTTGAGAGCCCTGGCGCGAGTCGCGGTGCGCAGGCAGGACGAGAACATGGCGCGAGAGGGGTGGGAGGGGGGAAAACGACAACTGGGCGAGTTGCTGGGGCGGGCGGTGCGTGGTCGGCGCGCCAACCACCCCTCTCAATAGCGAAGGTCTATGGTTGCTCGCACTCAATACAACCTGGCCCCTCGGCGCCATCACGCGCGCGCTCTGCCGCCCCTCTCTCTTTCTCTTCTTTCTTTCTCGAGCCAGCTGGCGACGCTTCACCTGCCCCCTCTCAGGCACTCCCGCGGGGCAGGCGGCATCCCTTGACACGTTCTCTTCAGCGCTGTGCTCTGTTCTTCCCGAGCATCACGGCGCAGCTGGACCTGTCCGACCGCTCGCCAGACCGCCCGTCGATTCTTCGACCCGGCAACCATGAGTCTCCTCGCCAGGCATTACTCTTCCACCAGGCGCGGAGAATTAGCGTAGCCGACATGCTTCAGACGGACAGGGCGTCTTGAGCGCGCTAGGGACACGACGGTGGGCGTGGAGGGAGGGTGGTCGTCCGAGAGGAGGGAGGAGGGAGGAGGGAGGGGAGTCGTCGAATGGGCCTGGGCGTCGGGGAGTGCAACTGCGGCTTATTGACACATTTGTGCGTCTTGAACACAGCTGGCAACCTCCTCCACCGGAGCGCCAGCGAGTTGAGATGCCTGCGTGCCTGCGCGCTCGTCGACGTCTTTCTTGCGGACTCGCTGAGCAGGCAACTCTCGTGCGCGCCACGCACCGCAGATTTTTGAGAGCATGAGTAGACAATGCAGTCGCCCTCCTACCACCCGACCCCAGAGACCCTGTTCCTCCTCACGCCGCCTCGACCTTCTTGGCCGCCGGGGACCCGTCGACGCTCTCCTCGCGCTCACGCTTGACGCCCGCAGTCGGGCCCGTACCGTTCGCCGCTCCCGGGGCCGCGGGCGGGACGCCCTGCGGCTGGACCATCGTCGGCGGCATGCCCGGCGCCGCCAAGTTGGGCCCGCGCGCGGCGGCGATGTTGGCCATGAGCATGGCCATGCGCTGCTGCATGAGCTGCAGGTTCTGCATCTGCATGACCATCACCTGGCACTGCTGCAGCTGCGCCTGGAGCTGCATCCGCATCGGCGGCGGCAGCGCCGGGTTCTGCAGCATGGCCGACAGCCGGAACCCGTTCTGCTGCAGCATGGCCAGCGAGGGCAAGCCTGCGCCGCCGTTGGCAGCGACCATCTGCTGCTGCAGGAGCATCATCTGCTGCTGCAGCTGCTGTTGCTGGAACTGCTGCTGCCGCATCATGGCCGCTCGCTGCGCCGGCGTCATCCCCGGCGGGAGACCCGCGTTCGCGGCGGGCGGCGCAGGCAGCGAGGGCGGCGGCGGCGCGGGCGTACCGGATGCCGCGCGGGCAGGCGACGTGGACCCGCCCGCACCCGCAGCAGCGGTCGCAGTCGGGCTGGGCTTGACGTCGGCCGACGGAGGGCGGTCCTCGCCGGGTCGCGGCTGGCGCGGGTTCAGGATCTGCGCGAGGACAAGCGTACGCACGTCAGCGTGATTCATAAAGATTGACCGACGCGAGGGAAGCAATCGTACCTCGGGCGCGCGCTCCGGGAAGAGCTCCTCTTCCTCCTTCTTGACCTCGTCTTGCTGCGCCGCGGGCGTCGCCTCCTTGGTCTCGCCATCCGCTCCCTCCTCCTTTTTGACCGCAGCAGCCTCCTCCTCCGCCTTCTTGCGCTTCTCCTCCGCAGCGCGCAACCGCTCCTCCTCGGCCTTGCGCTCCTTCTTCTCCTGCTCCATGGCCTCCTTGCTCGCCTCGAGCGTCTCCTCGACGTACTTCTTGCACCGCTCTCGCCGCTCGTCGTCGGGCTTGAGCTTCTCGAGGCTCTTGACGCGCGTCTCGCACTCGGGGCAGAGCATGTCGTTGTCGAGCAGCGCGTTCGTCACGCACTCGTCGCAGAACGACGTGTTGCAGCACGGCGTCAGGGTCGCGTCCCGCAGGAGCTTGGAGCACACGGGGCAGGTGAGGTCCGGGTCGGTCGGCGCCATGCCCTGAATGTCGTTCGCCGACAGGTTGGACGTGAGCGCACGATGCGCGAGCCAGGACGCACTAGACGGTGGCGACGAGGTGTCAGCACGCGGTCTGGCGAGCGAGGAGGGAGCCCAAAGACTGACCTATCGGGTCGTGCGACGACAAAGCCGCCCTCAGCCGTGACCATGACGCCTCCCTTGACGCCGCCGCCGGGGGCGCCGTCGTCCTCGTCCGCGCCCGGGAGAGGGCCGGCAACCTCGGTAAGGAAGCTCTTGGGGATACCCGTCGTACGCTTGATGCGCGGGCGGTTGTCGTACGCCGGGTCGCTGTTCTTCGGGCAGTCCTGGATCCAGTGGCCTGCGCGCGAGAGCGGCTCGTCAGTCTGCGCCCCCCTGGTGAAGCTGAGAGAAACCAGCGAGGAAGCGCACCCTTTTGGCCGCAACGGTAGCAGATATAGCCGGGAGGCGGGTCCCTGCGCGGCATGTCGCGGAAGTTGGGCCGGCCGCCGGGACCTCCAGGACCGCCTCCGCCGTGGTGCTGGGGAGGGGGCGGGCGGTTGCCCTGGCCCGGTCGCGGGATGTACTGGGCGCTGCGCGGGGAAGGGCGGCACGTCAGTCTAGGTCGATACAAGACCGTTCACTCCGGTGCAAAGCGAGCCGGTGAAAACGAGTAGATGAGGGAAACGGGAGGACGCACTGCGACATCTGCTCCTGCGTCTGCTGCCATTGCGAGCTCGTCGCTGCAAACATGGCAGCCATGGCGGACGCCTCGTCGCCGGAGGCCGCGACGGGGACCTGCACCTCGGACGGATTCTGTCGCAGACGGAACGAGAGAGAGAGAAAGAGAGAAGAGAGGGAGCGGGCAAGAGGGACGGCACGAGACCAACATGAGAAGTCTGATTGCGAAAGGCACGCGGCGTGGCACCGAGGACAGAGAGAGAAAGCTCGCGCGACAGAAGGAAGGCGGAACGAACCTGCGGGGCAGCAGAGGGGCCACCGACGTCCTCCCGACCGTCAAAGCGCTTCGTGTACATGTCCTTGTTGAACCCTCCGACTCCTCCGCGTGGCGTCGGGGCCGCACCGCGACCCGCCATGGCGTTCGAGCCGGCGCCCGAATCCTCGTTCGAGGCCATGTAGTCCAGCGCGTTGCCCCGTCCGGGCCCTCGCGCGGGCGGGAGACGACGGGCAATGACGGACGTCGAGCGAGGGATCAGCTCGCGGTCGTTCTTGTACTCTGCGCGGAGAGGGGAGGGAGAGACGAGAGAGGTCAGCCTGCGGTCCACGCGAAGGCCTCTTCTGCTCGAGCGCGAGGCGCCGCTGCATAGATCACGAGACGGAGGACGTCTACATTTCGCGCGACTGTTCTAAATGCTCCGCCGCGCTGCTGGAACAGCCAACGCGAGTCCAGGTCACGCCCACGCCCCCTGCAGCACTCGGCCGAGGCCCGCTGCCCAACCTTTCGACGAAAGAGCGATGAGCGGGTAGCGCGCACCTTCTTCGGTGTCGGCGTGGTAGATGGCAAAGTCAAAGTCGGCGCCCTTGCCCATGCGGTTCTCGGCAATGATCTCCTTCTTGAGGTCAAAGACCGAAATGGCCGTCCCGTCGAACGCGATGCGCGACGGCTCGCGCTGCGACTTGAACTTGTAGAACACGAATGAAGACGCCATGCTGGACCTTGTGTACCTCGGATGGAGAGCGGGTGAGTCCGCGAAGGTGGGAGGGGGAGGTGGGTGGCGCGAGAGGGACCAGGGCTGGCAGTCGCAACGGCGAGCTCGAAGTGCAGACTCGAAGGTCACACGCTACGTAGTTCAAGTCCTTCTTTTCAGGCGGTGTCCAAATCCCGCGACGCCTGGGTGCAGAGGGGGACCTCCGAGGGGGGAGGTGCTGACGGGCCAAGGGCGATGAGAGCTTGGTGGGCCTTGAGGCGGCTAGGCTGCACTCGTGTGAAGATTTAGCCACAAACTGAGTTGGTGCGAGCAGTCGCAGCGCGCGTATGTGCACGTGAGAGAAGCGGAGTGAGGGGGAGGGAGGAGAGGGACGAGCCGAGGCAGCCGAGCAAGTCACCCAAGCCCTCCTCACTCTGCGCGGCCATTGATGTACGTGGGCGACTTCAAAGATGAATTTCTCATCGAACCCATTCAGCCGTGAGCTCGAAAGGTGTAGTCGAGTGCTCCCCCTCCGCCTCGACCTCCTCCGCCGCGGGCCCGGCTGTCACTCGCGACGCACTCCGTCTTGCCCCTTCCCGCAGACTCAAGAGACGCATCCTGTCGCACGGCACAAGAGGAGACGAAGATACTGCGGCTGAGGATTACAAAGTACAGGGCGGGCGGGCAGGTAACGACAAGGGCTCAGACTCAGGCGAGGTTGGACGGGTAGGCAAAGTCGGTGGGCGGGACAAAGGTCTGCACGACGCGGAAGGAAGGGTGGTCAGTCTCGAGCTCGAGAAGAGACCGGTGAAGACAGGCAGACGCACCTCCTTGATGGAGCGCGGGTTGGCCCAGCGAGTGAAGAAGGACGGCGAGCCAGCCTTGTCGTTCGTGCCCGAGCCGCGCGCGCCACCGAAGGGCTCTGTAAAAGGCATGAAGAGTCAGTCCCATGTCGGGGCGCGAGACGTTAGGCACACAAGGAGGAGAGCTGCGACGCACGCTGTCCGACGACGGCACCGGTCGACTTGTCCTGGAGACGGGCAAAGGAACAGGGTCAGCCCTTGTGTGCACGGAGAGGGAGCACGCTTAGCTCGACGCACGTTGATGTAGTAGTTGCCCGCCGAGTAGCGGAGGAGCGCGCCGGCCTTGACGGTCGCGGCCCGGTCGTTGGAGAAGATGCAGCCCGTCAGGGCGTACGTCGTCGTCGTGTCGATCAGGCTGCACGTCTCCTCAAACTTGTTGTCCTCGTAGACGTAGACGGTGAGGACCGGGCCAAAGATCTCGTCGACCATGGTCGGGGAGAGAGGGTCCTTGGTGAGGATGACGGTCGGCTGGACGAAGAAGCCCTTCGAGTCGTCGCCCGAGCCACCAGCGAGGACCTCGCCGCCGGCCTGCTTGGCCTTCTCGACGTACGAGAGGCACTTGTCGTACGACGCCTGCGAGCTGTGGGTGGGGCAGAGCCAACGCGGAGGGTCAGCCCGTTGCTCTCGACAGCGCATGATCACAAGAGATGGGACGCACATGACGGGGCCCATGAAGTGCTCAAACTCGGCGACCGAGCCCTGCGTGATCTTCTTGACCTCGGCGAGGAGCGTCTCCTTGAACTCGCCGTCCCACATGGTCTGGGGCACGTACAGGCGCGACAGCGCACTGCACTTCTGGCCCTGGTACTCGAACGCGCCGCGGATGGCGCCAATGACCGCCGCGCGCACATCGGCCGACGGGTGCACGAGCTGGAAGTTCTTGCCGCCCGTCTCGCCGACGACGCGCGGGTAGCTCAGGTACCGGTCGATGTTGTTGCCAATCTTCTTCCACAGGTGGCGGAAGACGTGGGTCGAGCCGGTGAAGTGCAGGCCGGCGAACATGCGGTGCTCGAGGACGCGGTCGACGAGCGAGATGGTCGCGTCGCCGTTCGGGGTCGGGAGGAACTGGATGACGTTCTTGGGGAGGCCGGCATCGAGGAGGATCTGGAGGACGAGCCACGACGAGTAGGTCGCCATGGGCGAGGGCTTCCACACGAGGACGTTGCCAACGAGCGCCGGCGCGCCGACGAGGTTGCCCGAGATGGCGGTGAAGCTGCGCACGCCGCGGGAACATCGTCAGTTCCTGATGTCCCTCTTTGGGAGGCTGTGCGACGTACTTGAAGGGGGTCACGGCAAAGACGAAGCCCTCGAGCGGGCGGTACTCGACGCGGTTCCAGGTGCCGGGCGAGTTCTCGGTCGGCTGCTGCGAGTAGAGCTGCTCGACCTGAGCCGCGCCAAAGCGGAAGAAGTCGATGAGCTGCACACAAGCGGGAAAGACCTCTTGTCAGCGCGTGCTCCGTCACGGACGAGCGGGAAATAGACCAGGTGGGGCTCACCTCGGCAGCGGCGTCAATCTCGGCCTGCCAGACGTTCTTGCCCTGGCCGAGCATGGTCGCGGCGCAGAGCTTTGCGCGGTACTTCGTGCTGATCAAGTCGGCGGCCTACGGAGACGTCGAAAGCGTGAGTTAACGAGTTCCTCTCGGGAAGCCGGGCGGGCGGAGGTAGACGCACGCGAAGGAAGATGGCGGCGCGGTCGTTGAACGGCATGGCCTCCCACTCGGGCTGGGCAGCAAGGGCGTGCTTGATGGCCTCGGACGCGAGGTCAGGAGTCGACGCGGCGAACGTGCACAGCGCCTTCTTGTGGTTGTGGGGCATCGGCTGCGACGAACGCTCCGTGTCGAGGCGGACCTGCGCAGGTAGGCATACGTGAGTTCATCGCTTTCTGGGTGCTCTCTCGACAAAGGGAGCAAAGTACCTCCTTGCCACCGACGAAAGCGGGGACGTCGAACGGCGCGGCACCCTCGAGCTCCGCAATGGCGTCCTGCAGCGCCTTGCGCTCCTTGGAGCCGGGGGCGTAGTGCAGGTTGGGCTCGTTGCGAACCGTGGGGAGGACGTAGTGGGCGTTGGTGGTGGTGGCCATCGTTGCTGTAGTCTCGGGGCGGGAAGAAGGAGGCGGGAGGAGAGAGAGGAGAGAGCCTGGACGGGGACAGAGATGCCAGTCAGCTCTCAAGAGGTCGCGTGGCTGAGGCTGAAAGCAGAGACCAGACTCACGCTTGAGCTAGACGTTCAGGCGGTGAAGGGAGCGAAGGCAAGCGAGCAAAGGACGGGCGGGCGCGTGGGACGGGTTCGCCGCCAGCTCTGGGCCGCGACAAGCCGAGCCGGCTTGCTTCGGGGAAAAACTTGCCCCCTCTTTATCCTCCCTCCGCTCACGTGCACCGACCCCCCGCCTCTCGCCCTTAGCCGCCGCCTGACCCGGGGTCCCTCAAAAACGCCCGCACAAAGTCAACGTCGAACCCGACGAGATTGCACAAGGCACGAAAAGGCACAGCGGCACTGTCCAACTGGCTATGTACCGCCGCAAAGGCAAGCCCGCACACATCTACAGAGAGCGAGAGCTCGAGGGAGTCCAGCTCCCCACGTGCCCTGCAAGCAAGCCCACGCATACCACACCGAGAGAACGAAAGCACACCAGGCCTGACGTCCGCAAGACCTCCTCACCTGCGCCCCGTCGTCGCCGACGCCTGCCCAAGCCCAATCCTGCTGACGCGCGGCTTGGCCCCTCCGCCTCCCATCGCCGCACCCGCACCTGCACCTGCGCCCGCTCCCGACGGCTGCGTCGCCGCAAGCGGCACCCTCACCCTCGAGCTCGGCGCCGCCATCGACGCGAACTTGAGGGGCGCGGCGGCGGTAGCGGGGGCGATGGAAGAGCGGCGACGGGCGGGGGCGGTCGACGGCGGGAGGAGGAGGGACGGGCGCGGCGCGGCAGCGGTGGCGGCGGGGGGCTTGCGCGGCGAGGGGGCGGCGACGGCGGCGGCGCCGCTGACGAGGGGGCGCGACGAGGCCGCGACGAGCGAACGCGAGCGCGTCAGGCCCGTCGTCGTCGAGCCCGGCCTGGGGGGCGCTGCCGCCACCGCCCCGCCACGCGCCAGCGCGGGCGTGCGCACCGCCGTCCTTCCACCAACGATCGCGCTGTTCGACCTCGTCAGCCCTGTCCCTGCCCCAGCACCCGCGGCGCAAGGCGTCCCCCTGGCCATCTCGCGCTGCTTCCTCTCCGAGCGGAGGCGCTCGAGCCTCGCGGCCGTCGAGTCCTTGCGCTCGCCGGGCGTCTTGGGCGCGTCTGCCGACGGCGCCGCGGGGCTTGAGGCCGAGAGGGGCGGCGTGCCTGTTTTTGGGGCCGCGGCGCTGCTGCTGCTGCTGCTGCTGCTGCTGGTAGTCGGGGCAGGGAGCATCGACGCACGCGGGCGCGCGAGGCGCCCCGCACCCTGCGCGGGAGCGACGCCTGTCCCCGGCGGCCTGAGCGACATGCGCCGACTGGGGGTCGCGCTCGTCGAGCTCGTCGCGGAGGACGAAGCCGAGGACCTGCTCTGGGCGCCGACCGCGGCGGAGGGTGCGCCCGTGGCCTTCTTCTGCGCGCGGAGCTCCTCGAGACGGCGCTTGAGGCGGTCGGCGCCCGTCTCTTTCGTCGTCGTGGCGGGTGCAGAGGGCGGGTTGGGAGGAGGACGCGCGGCGGGCGGAGGACGACGAGGGGGCGACGGGCCGATGTTGCCCAGACCGAGGAGGTCGCCCTCGGCGACGACGATGGCGGGCTCGGCGGGTGGCGCCGCAGCCGCCGCGAGGATGAGCGAGTCTCCCGACTCCTGCGATGGCGAGCTGCGGAAGGGCGAGTCGAGCTCCATGACTGTGCGGGTCGAGCACGCGAGCGTCGAGGTCGACGCGTCGAGCGGCGGGCGGTCGACCTTGGTGGGCTGGAGGGGCGACTGCAGGCCCAGCTCGAGCGTCTTGGTCGACTCGGCTCGAAGGGCCGCCGTCGGTGGGCTTTGGTCAAGACTGCGTTGTGTCACGCGAGAGGAGTCAGCCGAGCTCAGCACCGTGTAGAGAGAGTGAGAGAGAGAGAGACAAGAAGGACGCACATGCCCGTCCCCAGTTCGGCAGTCCTCCACCTCGTCAAATCAAACGAGTCCCTCGACGGGCCCTCCTCCGTCCCACTGCCGCTCGACGCACTCGTGTCCGACACCCTCCCCGCGCCACCACGGGGGCGGGGCGTCCTCGCCGTGTCTCGCCCGGGGTCCTCCTCCGCCTCGGCGGGCGACCAGCGCTCGGCCTCGAGGCTGACGACGCGGGGCTTGGCGGGCGACGCGCGGTACGACGCGAAGGACGCGGTTGAGGCGTTGAGGAGCGAGACGTCCACGCTGCCACCGCCGTGAGAGGGCTCGTCCGCCGCGTAGGAGAGGAAGCTCAGCTCGGGGTCGAACGAGGGCTGGCGGGCGCGCGGGGCCGGAGAGGACGACGAGGCCTTGATGGTGCGCGTCGAGGAGGTGAGGTCCGAGGGGAGGATGGTCCGCACGAACGAGGGCGCCCAGCTCGACGAGGAGGAGGGAAAGCGCGCCTGGCCGATGGTCGACTCGCCGAGTCCGCGCAGGAGCACCGACATGCCTCCGCTGGGCTCGCTCGCGTCGCTGCGGTCCTGGTCGTCCTTCTGCGCCGAGTCGTCGGCTTCGGTGCTCTGCGAGAGGGCGAACGAATCGAGCGTCGCGTCCTGCTGACGTAGGAGGAACGAGCCGCCCTCGTCGGCGATGAGCGACAGGTCGTCGGCGCCGAGGTTGACGGGCGAGAGGATCATGGACGAGTCGCCTGCGCGACACAGGCGTCAGTGGCTCCCTTTTCGTCTGCGAGCTTGGAAAGGCAGACGCGACGCACCCTCCTTGAGTGGACTGTCGTGCGCGGGAGGAGCCAGCGTCGCCGCCTTGCGCCTCTCCTCCTGCAGGCGCGTGATGGCGCTCCACCTCCTTTGGGCAGGCCTCGGCTGCGCACAGGGCACAGGGAGGTTCTCGGTCTCTTCGTGCGCGCGGACGCCGGAAGATGACGGCGACAGGCGGCGCACGGTCGGCGGCGGCGAGAGGTTGGCGAACGGCGCGGGCTCGACTCCGCTGGGGGTCGTCTCGCCCGAGTCGGGGTGTTGTGGCATGTCGAACGAGTCGTCGAAGAAGGAGAACTTGAGTGGGCTCGGGCGGCGGACGGCGGTAAAGGAGGGAGGAGGGCGAGGCGGGGTGGGCCCGCTGATGTCGATGAGCGGGGGTGGGCTCGGCAGAGGAGGAAGAGGTTGCACTGTGCAGACGGTTGTGCGGGTGTGGGGGCCAAAGGCCTTTGTGAAAGGGGTCTGCGGGGCCGAGCGGGTGGGCTGGAGGCGAGGAGGTGGACCAGGAGTAAGCTCGCTGGAGCGGGACCAGGGTTGACGGAGCCAGGCGTGCGTACCTGTTGCAGTGCTGACTGGACTGACGAGTCCGAGTGGGCACAGGGGTCGAGGTCGATGAGCGAGTGCGTGGTGTTGAGCGATGCCAGCTCCGAGTCGCCGAGCGAGGTGGGAGATGAGCCCTCCATGCTGCGGCTGCGGTGTGTAGCTTCAAGGATGACGAGTTCAGGATCTGTAGCTGTGCAGGTCTAAGTAGCACGAGTCGAGTCGAGCGGAAGAGGTCGACGGCCGAGATGGGACGGTGGCCGCCAGGGTTGACCTCGTCCCCTCAGACTCTCGCGGCTGGTCCACCCTTTGCACGTCTGTCAGGCACCGAGTCGAGTCCAGCGGTCAACATGGTGCGCCCCCTCGTTGCACCAGCCGTCATCGTCGCCGTTGCACCTCTCACCCCGTTCCCGTTCTCTCCCCCTCGCTGATGACAGTCTGTCACCCTCCACACCTCGCACGGCGAGCTCAAGGTGCGCCTCCATTCGCCTCTTATCGGTATACTCCTCGGACCCGCCCACTGACCAGCCACTCCACTCACAGATCGAAGTGTTCTGCGAGACCGTCCCAAAGGCAGCAGAGGTGCGCCACACCTCCCGCACTCGTGCCGGTGCCCCGGCCGATGTTGACACGACTCTGTGGAGACCACTGCAGAACTTCTTGGCGCTGTGCGCGAGCGGCCAGTACGACGGGTGCCTCTTCCACCGGTGCGCCCCTCCCCCTCCTCCTCATTCTCTCTCCTGGCTTCCCTCGCCCGGCCCTCCTCGCTGACCCGCACTTGTGCCTCTACAGGAATATCAAGGGCTTCATGATTCAGACGGGAGACCCGACAGGGACGGGCAAGGGCGGCCAGTCGATCTGGGGACGGCCGTTCCCGGACGAGGTCCGAGGGACGCTCAAGGTGCGTTCTCCTTGCTCACTCGACGTCGTGCTGCGTCCTACTGCCCTTTCGAAGCTTGAGGTCCTGTATCAACCAGCTGACTCTGGATCACTTCGTGCAGTTCAACCAGCGCGGCATCGTCGCCATGGCCAACTCGGGGCCCGATACCAACAAGTGCGTGACCTCGACGGCCTCGATATCTTTCACGACTGCACATTCATGCAGGAGCCACTCGTATTCGACAGCTGACGGTGCTTCCCTCCACCAGGTCGCAGTTCTTCATCACCTGTGCGCTTCATCTCCTCTGCTCTCGTGCGCGACCCGCCGCAGACCACGCTTCTGCTCCACACACAGACGCCAAGCAGTCCCACCTCGACACCAAGTACAGCATCTTTGGCCGGTGAGCCTCACGCGTGTGACCCTGGCGCCTGCGCGGCTTCTGACTGACACGCGACCGATTCCCCTGCGCAGGGTCATTGATGGGACGGACACGACGCTCGATGCGATGGTGCGCCCTCGCGCCCTCTTGAGTCTCCGCAACGCCGTGAGAACATTCGGCTGATACCGCTGTTTTTTGCCACGCGCAGGAAAAGGTGCCCGTCAACGACAAGATGCGGCCACTGCAGCCCATCAAGATTGAGCGCGTGCGTCAGCGCGACTCTCTCTCTCTCTCTTTCTCGGTGCCCGCCGCTGCACTGCAAATGTAGATACTTCGCGGCCGAGAGAGTCCCAGAGCGCTGACCCATGCACCCTGTGCGCCGCGCACGCCCGCAGGTCGAGATCCACGCCAACCCGATCGCAGAAAAGCAGGCGTAGGCCGTCGTTCCTCGCCGATCTGTGTACTCTCTGTGTTGCAACCCTGTATCGCATAGACATCCTTGAGACGACGCGGTGTTGACGGAAGAGTGGCACGCAATCAGCTATGTATTCGCCGCGAGCCTGATGCCGTGATCGATTCGCGCGTGCTCGGAGCGAGGGGCCGGCGATTTCGCGACTTCTCCTCTAGCCTCACCCTTCTACCGCTCATTCGCTTCGCTCGAGACGAGTCAGTCCGCAGCTAGCCACACCAGTCAGACCGGTCCTAGCTAGGCGAGAGCGCGACGCCACCCAGCGCCACCTCTCTTTGTCGCCCTCCGCTCTGCTCCGGGGCCGAGCGACCCCTTCCTCTCGCCTCTCCATCGCGCCCTGAGCGAGCCGGACTCGGTCGACCGGCACCCGCGGACCAGACACGATGACCTCTCAGCAGCAGCAGCAGCAGCCCGCGTCGCCCCCGCGGCCGTCGCACCGCCGGGTCCCCTTCCCCATCTGCGAAGACGACTCGCTCGCTCCCTTCAACCCGGCCCAGCTCCCCTCGGACCACTTCCTCGCACAGCGGCCCGTCACCCCTCCGCGGCCCGACTCAGTCATCGACCCCGTCTGGGTCGACGGCGCCCGCCCAGACACGTCGTCCCTCGCCGCGGCAGACTACGACGTGTCGGTCCACACGGGCTTCTTGCCCCCGGAGGAGCCGGTCCAGTCCCTGCGCGGGGCTGGGTGCGGGTGGGACGCGCTCGAGGACAGGCTCGAGGAGGTTGAGAGGGAGGCGGCGGTCCCGGGAGGGGCGGTCGGGAGGTTGAGCGAGCGATGGATGCGCAGCGTGCGCGAGGTGAGCCCGTCTTGGTCCTGCGCTTTCCGAGACTGCTCTCAGGCCCTGACAGTCCTCTCTCGTCCACGCAGCTCCCGCACGCCTCGGTCGAGCCCTTGACGACCCTCCCGCTCCTTCGCCGCGCGCACGTCGTCCTCGCGCACCTCACCCACTTCTACATGCACGGCACGTTTCCCTCGCAGACGGTCGTCCCCGCGTCGCTCGCCGTCCCGCTCGTCGAAGTGAGCGACCGCCTCGGCCTCCCGCCCATCCTCACCTACGCCGACACAGTCCTGTGGGTGTGGCGCCTGACGGACCAGGCCCGGGGCCTCCGCGCCGACAACGTCGAGATTACGACGACCTTCACGCAGACGCCCTCTGAACGCGCCTTCTTCCTCCTGTCGCTCTTCTGCGAGCTGCACGGCCCGGCCATCCTCCGCCTCATGTCGGCCACGCTCGACGAGGTCTTCTTCGCCGACCGGACCGCCCTCACCCGCATCGCGCGCTACCTCGAGTCGATCGCGCGCCTCGTCGACGAGCTCACGGCGCTCATGGCCGGCGCGACCCGCGGCGGGTTCGGGCCCGACCAGCGCGAGAGGATCGTCCCCGAGGTCTTCTACTGGGAGATCCGCCCCTGGTTCAACGGCGGCAAGTGGACGTACGAGGGCGTCGGGCCCAACGGAGAGGGCAAGGAGATGGAGTGGGGTGGGCCCTCGGCAGGACAGTCGAGCCTCGTGCACGCGCTCGACCTCTTCCTCGGTGTCGACCACATGCCGCGCGCGCATGGGCACCCGCATGGGCACGGCAAGGGGGCGCGCGTCGCGGCGGACAAGGTCGAGAAGGCGGCGTTCCCGGGCACGTTCCACGACGAGCACGACAAGGACACGGCGGCGGCGGTGCGGGCCGCGGCGGCTGCAGACTCGTCGTCGTCGGCGGCGGCGTCGGCGGCCGCAAAGGCCTCTGCCTCGCTGCACAAGGCCCCCTCGGACGCGACCTTCATGCAGCGCATGTCGCACTACATGCCAGGCCACCACCGTGCCTTCCTCTCGCACCTCGAGTCGCTCCACTCTCCCAACCCGGCCGCTCCGCACGCCGCGCCCGTGCTCCCCTCGCTGCGCAAACTCGCGCGCAGGCACCCGCACGAGCTCGGTCCGGCGTACGACGCGGCCGTGGGCGCCATGAGGCGCTTCCGCGATGCGCACATGCGCCTCGCGACCGTCTTCATCGTGCAGCAGGCGCGGCGCGAGCCTGCGAGGGGGTCGGTGCACTGGGCCGAGTGGGAGGCCAGGCGCGTGGCGAAGGAGCGGGCGGAGGAGGAGCGGCGTCGGCTGGGCGAGGGTGCGGCGGAGAGGGAGAGGGAGAAGGTCGTCGGGACGGGAGGGACCGACCTCGTCTCGTTCCTCAAGCGCTGCAGGGACAGGACGGTCGAGGCGCTCCTCGGCGACGACAGCGACGCGCAGGCGCAGGCGCAGGCGTAGTAGGCGGACGGTCAGTTTCATAGATCAGTGCTCAGTGCCCCTTCTTCTCGTCACCTTGTCCTGTTGTACCGCCGCGCATGGAACACTCGCTTCTTCGTTGTGACCTGTCTTTGACTCGCGCCCTCGCCTTCACGGAGGGCGCCTCGCCCGTGTTTGATGCATGCTCTGTCGAGCCCGTCGACCCAAACTTGGCCGCGAGACTCGAGCGGGCAAGCTCGCCCGGTCCGCCGTGGGGCGGTGCAACCGCGAGGTGGGCTCTCCTCCGCTCCCTCTCCTCCTCTCTCGCTCAGCTTTGGCACTCTGAGGGACTCGAAGAGCACACGCCCAACCATGTCCTCCGCCGCCGAGCCTGCACCCACGGTCCAGCCCGTTGTGATCCCCTTCCCTGCCCTCATCTCGAACGACCCGTCTCTCCCTGCGCTCGTCCAAAAGGGCTTCGACTCGAGCCCCGACTCGCTCGGCCTCGTCATCGTGTCTGATCTCCCGCCCGAGTTCATCGAGCTGCGCCGGCGGCTCCTCCTCCTCTCCGATGCCTTCGCGTCCCTCCCCGCCTCGACGCGCGAGAAGTACGCTCACCCGGCGAGTCACTTCTCGTACGGCTGGAGCCACGGCAAGGAGGTCCACAACGGCAAGCCCGACACGCTCAAGGGCTCGTACTACAACAACCCGTCGCAGGATCTCACTCCCGGATTGCACGACGGCGACGAGCCGGTCCCGAACATTTGGCCCTCGGGCGAGCCAGGGCTCGAGGGCTTCGAGGAGGCGTTCAAGGCGCTGTGTCAGCTGATGGTGCGCGTCGGGGTCCTCGTCGGCGCGGCGTGCGACCAGCTCGTGGGCAAGACGGCGTCGGCCAAGTCGGTCGAGCAGCTCGTGCGCGAGAGTCACTCAAGCAAGGCGCGGTTGCTCCACTACGTGCGTCCTGGCGAGCTTCGAGTCTGCTCGCGCGGTGAATCTTGCTGACGGGAGCGATCGGCCCGCAGTTCCCGCGCGACGACGCCTCGTTCTCGCTGCCGCCTTCATCCACTGTCCCGGACGAGCCGTACAAGCCCGAGGACGTCGACGACAGCTGGGTACGTCTTTGACTCGGTGCGGCAGGCTTCCTTCAGACCCCCGCTGACCCATCCAACACTCCCGCAGTGCGGGACGCACATCGACCACTCGCTCCTGACGGTCCTGTGCCCCTCCATGTACCTCTTCCATCCCGACTCTCCCTCCCTCGACCCGCTCGTCATCCCGGCGCCGTCCCGCTCGACCGGCCTCTTCATCAAGACCCGCGGCGGCAAGGTCGTTCAGGCGTCGATTCCCGAAAACTGCGTGGCGCTGCAGACGGGCGAGACGGTCGAGCTCTTGACGAGTCGACGATTGGCGGCGACGCCGCACTTTGTCAATGCGACGGCGGCGAGTCTGGGGAGGAAGGCGCTGCAGGCGATCGAGCGTCAGAAGGAGGATGACCCGGAGAGGTGGGGCCGGGTTGACGGCGGCAAAGTGACGCGTGAGACCCTGGCGGTCTTCCTCCAGGTGCGCCCTCCGTCCCTTCCTGCTCGCGTGCGCTCGCGAGACGACGCCGTTGCTGACTCGCTTTCGCATTGTGCCGCTAGCCCAACCACGATGAGGTCGTGTCGGAGGACGGTGAGACGTTTGGCGAGTTCTCGGCGCGAGTCTTCAAGCGGCACTACAACGACGCCAGGTAGACGTTTACTGCCGCTGCCAAGGGTTGCTGCAACACGGCGGACTCTGCTCGCCGCGCTTCCTAGTCGACCTGCTGGGGTGCGTGCGGGAAGCACCCGCCCGGCGCGGTGCGCCTCAATGCCGAGAGAGCATGCCGGCGGTCCCGCGCCCAGAGCAACCGAGAGTATCGGGACAAGAGCGCACTGCAGTCAGAGTAGGGAGGAGATGCAGAGAAAGTCGACGTCGCTGGCTGCTGCAGCTCGGCTGGCTGGACCGGGCGCGGGGTCCGAGGCCGAGACCGCGCCGTGCAGGCAAGCCCTCGACTCGCTGTTCACCGTCCCTCGCCCCCCCTTGACACTCGGCTTGCTCTGCACACTCGGCAAGGGCACACCACAAGAGCAGGCTCAGCAGAGCCACCCACCGACCATGCCAGCCAGCCAGCCGGGGCGACCTCCCGATCTCGGCGCGCCCGTGCCGATCCCTCCCTCGCTCGCTCGAGTGCGAAGCGACGCCGTTTGGGACGCTCAGGGCAAGGGCAAACCCCGACACAGGACCCCGGACAGCAGCGAATCGACCCAGGCCTCGGGCCCCGCTCACCACGGCGGTGGTGGTGGTGACCACTCGACGTCGGTGCGTCCCCCTCTCCCGCTCCTTGCGTTCGCCCGCGCGTCCTTCACTGAATGACAAGGTGTGACTGACGACCGATGCCCCGTTCCTCACATGCGCTCCCACAGCACCAGCATCACAACGGCACGGCACAAGCTCCTCCACCCGTTTCTTCGCGCGAGCCGCCTAGCTCGCTGCCTTCCCCCGCCGTCTCTTCCACACGCCGCCTCGGCGCACTCGGCATCCCCCTTCCTTCCGAGGACGGCACAGATGGCGACGACGAAGACGCCTTCACCCCCTCGAGCACGTCGTCGAGCGGCTCGCTCGAGGCCAACCCGCCAGCGTCGCCCCTCGTCCCGACGCACGACCCGCCCGAACCAACCTACTCGCGTGGCGGGAGCACCAGGTCTGGCCCGAGTACGCGCAGTGGAGAGAACGACGGAGGCGCGTTCGTGTCGGAGCAGAGCTTCCGCGACATTGTGCGTCAAGCTGCCTCGTTCTGCCCCCGCAACGCCTTTGCTGACCCGCCCTTTCCCCTCAGGTCGACGAGTTGACGTTGCAGAGTGCGTAGTCTACCCTTGCTTTCTTTCGCCGAGCATGCGCTCACTCAAGACTCCTCCCTCGCAGATCAGCGGCTGAAAGCCCGGCTTAAGCGGTTCGAGTCGGCGCGGGTGCCTACCAACCTGCGCAACGAGCGCCTGTTCGAGGTCCGCTTTTTTGATGGTCTGCCCAAGTGCGCTTCTGTTCCGACTCTTGCTCCTTCCCGACGTGTGCTCACAAGTCTCGCCTGCAGACAACGGCGCCGCGAGATCGAGGGCTTCCTCACAGACTACGTGCAGACCCTCTCCAGCACTGCGTCCTCCGGCGACCTCCTCAGCTCGTCCTCGCGCATCAATGTCACGGGCGAGTCGAGCAATCACGGGCACACCGAGTCCACGTCGTCCCTCGGCGCGACCTTGCGCTCGCTGCGCAGCTCCGAGCGCGACCTGCTCGGCAAGGAGGCGCTCCTTGCTCCCGTCGGCGGCCCGGCAGCTGCGCAGGCCGAGCGGTCCGTGACGGGCTCGGGTAGCGGGTCGGGCAGCGGGGGAAGGAGGCAGCGGAGGTCTCGCGAGAAAGAAGCCGTCTACATTGAGCCACTCGGCGCGACGCCGTCCTTACCCCTCCCCGACCCTCCCGCCCTCCTTCGCCGCCCTACCGACATCTTTCCTCCCGAGCGCGACGTCCTCGCCGCACCGTCTTTTTCGGGCGCAGAGCCGCGCTCGACGATGGGGACGGGCAGCGGCATGCGCATCTCGGACCCGACGTCCAAGAAGCGCAAGCGCGCGCACAAGTCGCCCGAGGCGGCGACGAGCCCGGAGCGCGTGCCGCGCGTGCGCCGGACGGCGAGCTACGACGGCTCGACGAGCAGTCGGAGCGGGACGCCCGACCCGGAGCGCCTCGAGTTCCTCATTGTCGACATGCTTGAGCGCCTCTTCTCCGAGTCGCTGCCGCTCGACCTGCCCGAGCAGCCGCAGAGCCCGCCGCCGAACCCGCTTCACAGCGAGCCGCACCCACTCCCGGCCCAGTCGTCGACCAACACGGCGTACCTGCGCGCCATGCTCGAGTCGGACGAGACGCAGGCGCGTGGCGGCTGGCTCTACCTCAACCTCGTCTCGACCATGGCGGCGCTGCACCGCCTCAACGTCAGCCTCGCGACCGTGCGGCACGCGCTGCGCACCAAGAGCTCGCTTGTCGAGGTCAGCGCCGAGGGCGACAAGATCCGGTGGAAGGGCCCGCGGACCAAGCCCGCCCCGCGCGCGCAGGACGTCGCCGAGGCGCAGGAGGCCGATTTCGGCATGGGCGACATGGAGGACAACAGCATCGAGGCGACGCGCATGCAGGGCGTCGAGGACGCCGAGCGCGCAGAGGAGGAGGCGGCGCAACGCCGCCGCAAGGTCGTCCCCGCTGGACGGTCGCAAGACCGCGGCTCGAGCGGGTCGAGTCGCTCGAGTGGCGACGTGCCCGACTCGATGTTTGACGAGCGAGGCGGAGGTGGTGCTGGTGGCGGGTCGGCGGGACGCAACGGCAACACCGTGAGCGGGAGTGGGAGCGGATCGGGCAGGCCGTCCAAGGGCTCGACGGCGCCGACGTCGCAGTACCCGTCGCACGGGTCCAAGAACGGCTCGAGCTCGCAGGGCGAGAAGCGCCTCATGGGCTCCGGCGCGCACGCGCCGGCTCCTGGACTCGAGCCCATCGTCGCGTCGGACCGCAGCGGCGAGGTCACGGCCGCGCCACAGGTCAGCAGCGCACTCCGTCACTCGGTCGACGAGCTGCACGTGCTTGCTGCGCAGGGCGGCAGTGACAGCGCCCACGTCCTCGGCTCGACCGTGCAGGCCACGCCAAAGCACCTCGTCTACACGCCCCTCTTTGTTCGCCGCAACGACTCGGGCTCTGAGAAGGGCAGCAACGACGACGAGTCTGTCGACTCGGCCGAGTCGGGCGGTGACGAGGCGCGCCCGTCAAAGCGCCGCAAGGAGAATGGCGGCGTCGTCTTCTTCGCCAACCCGCTGTTCTACTCGGATCTGGCCGGCGACTCGGGCGCGCGCGTCCAGGCGCTACAAGAGCGCGTGACCGACCTCCGTGCGCCCGACGCGGTCCTCGGCGCACCGTCGACGCGTGCGGGCTGCACGGCCGGCAGCGGGTCGGCTCTCGACGACGCGCAGTCGAGGTCGCGGTCTAGCCTGACGCCGCTCAGCGAGGCCGACTCGGTCGAGTCGCGGTCGATGAAGCTCGACGGTGCGGCCGAACGCGCCCCCTGGTCGTCGAATGCCTCGGACGACGCCTCGATGTCGGCTGGCTCGGTCATCGACGGCGAGGCGGCTTGGGACGCGATCGAGCCCGTCGATGTCGCGCCGTCGGGCCCGGCGCCCCCGAGCGCGCAGAATCACGACGTGTTCCAGATCACCCCTTACCCGAACCTGCAGCTGTCGGGCGTGAGCGACGACGTGACGGCCGCCGACCACTTTACCACGCACGTCAAGCACCTGCACCCTTCCCTCCCTCCATCCCTCGACCGCGCGTCGCTCCCGAAGCGCATCCGCCCCTCGTTCGCTTCCGTCCTCCCCCCGCCTCTGTCCGCGCACCGACACCACCCGGCGCTCGTCGCGTCCACCTGCCTCGCGTCCCACACGCTGCACCACCACCCCTCGGTCTGCGTCCGCTTCCCACGGCACCGCCTCCGCATGTCGTCGACTGCATCCGACACGGACGGCGAAGACGGTGACGGCGGGTCCTACGCGCGCGGGAGCGCCTCGCCGACATCGACCCAGATCCGCCGCCTCGCCGAGGCGCACAGCGGCCTGTCCGGCGCAGACTACCTCATGTCGCTCGCGCTGCCGCTCAACCACTGGGCGCCCGAGCTGCGCCGCGTGGCGAGCAGCGACGAGCGTGCGAGCGAGGCGCCGAGGACGGGCGAGAGCGCGTCGCTCATCACTATTGACTAGCATCTTCCCTCTTTCTTCCTCTCCTCGTCTTGGGCTCCCCGTCGGTGTTGTAGGCCTCCACTCTTCCTTCTGTATCCTCGCAAGCACGCATTGAGGCTTCGACATTGTCCGCGCGAGAGCTCGAGAGCCGTACTCTTTGTCTCGCTGCTCGAGGCTTGCCTCACCGACCTGCTGAGCTGGCTCTGCTATTCAGGGCTGCGTCCGTACACACACAGGAAGCACCACAAGCGCCCTCGAAATTTGCAGGCACCGCGAGGCTAGAGGAGCGCAATCGGATCTTACGAAGTAGCACGGGGCACCTCCGGTCTCGCGCGTCCGGGAGGGGAGGTAAAAGAAACAAAGCACCTGGCACCAACCTGGCACTCAGGCATCAATTCTTTCAAAAAGGATACTACAGCGGGGAATCGAACCCCGGACACCGCCTCGTTCAGCGAAATAATCGCTGGTATGGGAAAGCGGTAGTTTGCCTCTAGCCTACTGCAGTAGTGTGTTTCGACTGAGGTGCTCGCGCTCCGTCAAGTTCCAATGCCATGTAAGTCAATAATGTAAGGGTGAATCTCAGAAGTCATGGAGGACGTAGATCTCGGCTCTCGACCCTGTCTACGTGCTGCTGTAACGGCGACAGCTCATTGTTTAGTTGTTGCTGCGAGGTGCCAATGTGAGTCACCACAACCCGGGGAAGGTAGCGGCCTTCGACACGACAAGCGACGACTCGCGTAGAGGTCTGCGCCGTGTCTGCGCCCTTCTCTCTGCGCTCCGCTCAGTGTTTGCTCGCACGGAGACCTCCGTGTGTTCTCCAGCAGGTCGATCGCTCGAGTGACGAGTGACAAGCAACGACAGAGCGCCGAGCGGTCGCGACTGAACCTGACGGCTCGGAAGGTCCGTGCGCGCAAGAGGCCCCGCGTCTTTCTCTGCCTCTCTCTCCCGAGGTAGCGCAGATGTCCATGTGACGGGGGTGCGAACGCTTTGCAGTTGGCGTCGAGTAGGCAAAGGCGAGGCGCATCCCACCGCAGCTCGGGAAAGCCTTGACGCTGCTGCCGGAGGTCGCACCCAAGCTCGCAGCCCGCAAGCGAGACCGACGGGTGAGCGGGCTGAGAACTCTGGCGCGACCTCACAAAGACCTATTCCACGTCTGGTGCGAGGGGTCATGCGTGGCTCCAGGTGGGGACAGACTGCGAGAGGACGGCCCCCTCCGCGTTTCCTCGCCCTACTCCTCCTTTGCTGTCGACCGTCGACGAGCCAGTCGAGGCTTTCTTGTCAGTCTTGTCATTCGCCCGTCGCGCCTCTCTTCCCAGTCTTCGAGCGGGAGAAAGGCCCGTCCTGCTCGCCCCTGCGCCTTGCCGTCGCCGTCGAGTCCTCCTCCGCGCCAATCTTCCGCGCCCTACCCCTCTTCGACCTTCAACACCCTCGAGGTTGTCGAAACCACTTCGACCAAGCTCAAGTCGCGATGTTGAGGGAGAGTGCGGAGGCCAGACGCGTGAGTTGCGCATGAGGGAGGGCGAGGGGAACACCGCACCGCGCGGCCCGGAGCGGCACTCTTTCGTGTTGCCGGCCTGACCCGCCGATGCCCAGTTGTAATCTGATCTGGACGAGTCGACCGCACCTCTCGGGAGGTCAGAGGGGACTCGACTCGTCGTGCTTCGAGCGTGAAAGCTTGCGCTTGGGGCTTGCCCCTCGATTCCGGAACCGCATGACCCTTTCCTCACAGAACTGAACTCACTGGCAGCTTGAGCGCTCTGTCCTGGGGCGGGGGAAGCGCTCATTTCGCGCCCAATCCTCGCACCCCCTCCTCCCCGGCCCTTTTTCACGCTCAACCTCGACAACCCCGCAGTCTCACACGCCCGAGTTCGGCCCCACAGCGGATGACGAGGCCTCGACTCGTTAGTCGCTGAGGTTGCGCCTGTTTCTCCCCCTGCAGCTCCCTCTCACCACATCCACAGCGCTTGGTTGCGACCACGAAACAGGGGCCATGGTTGACTCGCCAGACTACCACTCGGACTCGACTGCGGTCGACAAGCCGTCGCCTCGCTCGTCCCGCTCTCCTCGGGCTGCTCGCCGTCAGCGTGGAACCGCCGGGTCGGGCCAGAACGAGCGCTCCTTCGTGCGCGTGCTGCTCAAGCTCGTGTACAGTGTCGTGCACGGCATCGTTTACCCGCCCTTGGCCTGGGTCGGGTGGCTCTTCTACCAGGCCTACCAGCTCGTGATTCGCTCCCTCTTTGCCTCGGGTGCGTCGCCTGTCCTCCTCCATTGTGGCTATCTAGCGATCTGCTGACCTTGCCGCGCCGCGCAGCCGGCCCTCACCTTCCGCCGGGCAAGAAGTACGGCCGCATCGCCGTCATCGGAGCTGGGCTCACGGGCGTCTCGACGGCGGCGCACGCTGTCGACCACGGCTTTGACGTCGTCATTTTTGAAGCCGAGAAGGACGTCGGCGGTGTCTGGGCTCGGTGCGTGCGCACTTCGCTCCCATGCAGCCGCGAACCCTGCCGGAGCTGACCGGGTCGCCTGTCTTTGCCCTCCGCGTGCACGCAGCGAGAACTCAACGAGTCAGCTGCAGCTCAACAGTATCCTCTACCGCTTCCACCCTAGCGTCCTCTGGAACACAGGGTTCCCCCAGCGGGACGAGATTCTGTCGCAGATCGCCGCGGTTTGGCGCCGCTACAACCTGCAGGAGCACACTCGCTTCGGCGTGAGTGGTGCCAGCGCCCTCCCTTGACTCCCCTCATGTGCTAACGTATGCGCCGACTCTGCAGTACCGCGTCAAGAAGGTTATCCGTGATCCGGACTCGTCGACTGACCCGCGCGAGGGCGGACACTCGCGCTGGATCATCAACGACGGCAAGGAGGGCATCTTTGACGCAGTCGTGCGTCCACTTGGAAGTATCTGCGGACCTCTCGCGGACTAATGCTGACCCGTGCGAGACTCGCAGGTCTGCGCCCTCGGCACCTGCGGCAAGCCCAAGTTCATCGAGCTCGACGGCCAGGACCAGTTCAATGGGCAGATTATCCACTCGTCGCAGCTAGACAACGCAGAGCTCGAGGGAAAGAGGGTCGTCATCGTCGGCAGCGGAGCGTCGGGCGTCGAGTCCGCCGAGCTCGCCGTCGCAAAGAAGGCCAAGGACGTCGTGGTCCTCGCGCGCTCCGACAAGTGGATCATCCCGCGCAACACCCTCATCGACGTACTCCTGTCCCTCCAGCCGTTTGGCCGCGAGATGCCGCTCTCGTTCATCCCCGAGTGGCTCATCCGCACGTTCCACTACCGCGACCTCGCTTCCCTCTCTCCCGTCGACAAGGGCCTCTACCAGGGGTGGGCTTCTCATTCGCTGAGCCAGGGCGACTCAGGATGCGCGTGCTGACTCTATCGTCGCACAGCACCCCGATCGTCAACGACGAGTTCCTCGAGCACATCCGCCAGGGCAAGATCGAGTACAAGCGCGGCGACACAAAGTCGGTCGTCCCGTCGGGTATCCGCTTTGTCGAGCGCGAGCGTGGAACCAAGAGCGGCGACGACGGCGACGAGACGCTCATCTCGGCAGACGTGTGAGTCTCATTCCCCCTCGCTGCGTCCGACTCGTCTGTCTCGCTCTGCGCGTGACTCGGAGGACTGACACCCGTTCACTGGGCAGCCTCATCATTGCCACTGGATACAAGCGTCCGTCGATCGACTTTTTGCCGGACGACCTCTTCCCGAGCGAGAGGGACCGCGACTACCACCCGCCGTCGCTCTACCTCCAAAACTTTGCCGTCGAGGACTGGAGCGTCCTTATGACGAACGCGAGCTACCAAGGTGCGTCTCCCTCGTACCCAGTCGAGTCGAGAACGAGAAGCGGGTCTTGACACCTGTGACGTGCAGACGGGCTCGGCACCGTCGGCAACTGGCACATTGGCCTCCTCGCGCGCATCCAGCTCGTCTTTCTTCTCGACGAATCGACTCGTCCGGTACCTGCAGCGATGAAGACGTGGGTCGACGTCATCAACTGGGTCAAGATGCGGGCCTGGGGCGAAGACTCTGCCTCCGGCTTGACGTTCTTTACGTGCGCTCCCTCTCACTCTCGCCCGCCCTGATCCAGCCAGTCGCGCTGACGCGAGACCACACACACAGTTACTCGGAGATGTGTCTGTGGATCATCCTCTTCCACGCCTTCAACCCGCGCCGCCTGCCCTGGTGCGTCGCCCCAAGTCTCGCAGGCGCCTCTCCGCTTGCTGACCTGCTTTCTGCACCCTCGGAACCAGGCTTCCCTTCATCCTCTTCGGCTGGGGCGTGCGACCGGGCACCGCAGACCGCCTCTCGGTCGAGCGCGTCAAGGCCGCCGAGGAGCGCGCGAGCGGCTGGGGATCGCGCCTTCGCCCGTCGACCTGGGGCCGCGTGAGTGCCTAAGGCACCGTCGAGAGGTGTTCAAGCCCGGATAGGGACGTGAGTAGGCGTACCGCTCGCTGCAGTCAATGCCATTACCAGACACCGCCTCCCAGCAAGTTTCGATTCCTTCTGGTCGGCCTTGCTTGCTCACGGATCGCAAGCGGGACGGGCTCTTCACGCGGGCGGTTTAAAGTTGTGCGGTCAGTTTTTTTTTTGAACGAGATGCCTCGCCAGCAGGAGGTTTGGATTGAAGCGAGGCAGGCACCTCAGCTTGGCCAGACTCGCAGCGGAGAGGCTATGCTGTGTGCTCCACGCCGCCAACGCAGCGTCCAGCGGCGAGCACGTGCAGTCTGGAACATTACCCAAAGATGGCCCGTGTAAGCGCGAGTCGTGCTCGAGACAGCGACGGACGACAGAGACGCACAGACCTCTCTCCGGGGGTCAACCCTACCTCTCTTGCTTCACTCCCACACCGCTCCCCCAGAGTATCACAAGCAGCGAGTCTGACCCCTAACGGTTCTGGTGCCGAGAGGCGCGGACTTTGGCAGGAGGAACGCGATCTGCTAAATGTGGCTACATCAAAGCTAATTTTTGAATTCGTCTCACCCCAGTTCGGATAGCCCAACGGCTAAGCAGCCGTGGGGTAAGGGTAACCTGCGAGCTTCCCAAAGAGTAAGGGTGCCTCGGCATTCCTCACTGAAGCTGCTCGCGCACCGGGTTCGAGTCCCGGCGGCTGCATTCTCTTTTTCTGCCCGGGGGCTTTCGCCAGTCCCCTCGACACCTTTCTGCATGGGCGCCGTTCACGAGTCTCCCAGTCGAAGTTCCGCGGAGCCGATTTGGCGACCTGGCGCCCGTCCGTGGTTCTCGCCCTTGCAGTGACAGACCCGCGTACGACGACCGCCGGTCCCGCGTGTCCTCGTCAAGCACCTCGGGTCTCCAAAGGCGTCGAGAGCGACATCAGCATTGTCAATATGGTGGGACAACACGGGGTACGGGACTGCGCAAAGCGAGCGAAGGCCACGTCGTCAACTTGGGAAGGCCCGCCGCGGCGCACAGCGTGCGCTAGCTCGTTGTACCCACGGCTTCTGCTGCCTCTTGCGCCTCATGACTGCTTTGAGCAATCTGTGTGTATGTAGACAGGCACAGTTGAGGCGAGAGAGAGGACTTTGCGCACGCCGGGAGTGCCGAGTACCTCACCGTGGGCCTTCTCCTCGCGCAACGTCGCGAGTGGTTAAAGCAGGGGAACGAGGGCTGCCGAACAGAGCACAGTATGACTCACGGCTTGCGAGACCGCTCAGTCGCTCGAGGCAGAGACGGAGGCGGCAGCCAGAACCGTTTCTCGGCTCTCTTTGGACTCGTCGACTCGTCTGCGGCGCACACACTCGGTGACTTGCTCCCCTCATCCTCGCGTTCAAACGACAGAGAGCCCGACGCCCGAGCGCAAAGACATCAGGAACGAGTCTCGCCGATGCAAACCCAAAGACAACCCCCTCCCTACGCCCCATGCTGCCCGACGTCGTACAGCGCATACACGTTCGCGATCCCAATCAGCAGCCACAGCATCCCGCACAGCCACACGAGCCACACCGGGCTCGCGTACGACACCGTGCCCGCAGGCGCCCGTCGTCGTCGCAGCGGGTTCAGGGCGCGCGCGAACTCGAGGGCGCGGGCGCGGAGGGGGAGAGGAGCCGCTTCGGAGGGAGGGGGCGGTGGTGCGGGGGCGGGAGGCGCGAGCGGGTCGATGGGGATCGACATGATGGAGTGTTGGGCGCAGAAGATGATGAGCCTGCACGGCGCAAGTCCAAGTCAGCACAGCGACGACACTTGGGGAAGAAGCCTACGAGACAACGCACGGCATGAGTACGAATGTGAGCACAATGCTGAGCGCGACCTGACTCGCGACGAGGAGCGTGTCGATCCCTTGGCGGCCGACAGAGAGGGCGACGGCGAGCGAAGGGACGATGCCGATGCAGCGCGTGATGAGGCGTCGCTTCCAGGGCTTGGTGCGCCAGTTGATGAAGCTGTGGGGAGGGCGCGAGACGTCGTCAGTCGCGCACGGGGGACGGGTGGCGGGAAGCGCAGGGACGCACCCTTCCGAGACGATCTGCCCGGAGAGCGTCACCGTCAGACTCGCGCTCTGTCCTGCGGCCAGGAGCGCGACGGCGAACAGGTAGGCGAACGCTGAGAGTGCACTCGAAGAGAAGGGTCAGTCGCCACGCCGACTCGTCGAGCATCAGAACGGAGGAAGGTACGCACCCTGCCCGAGGTACTGCTTGACCAGGTCGTACGCGTCAAACAAGTCACTGACTCCCCCACCATCCGGATTCGAGCTCCTCCCGTCGCCGTAGTAGAAGACCGCCGCGCCGAGAATCAAGATCGCCGAGTTGACGACGACCGCAAACCCGAGGAGCGACCCGGCAATGTCGAGCGACGCGTGCGTCAGGTGCGCCTCGACGCACGCGAGCGTGGGCTTGCGCCTGGGGCGGGAGCGCGAGTCGGCGCCTCCTTTGCCTTGGTGCTCCCGCGCCGCCGCCGCCTCGGACGACCGCGTCTTGGCAAGGTCGTCCATCGCCGCAGACGTCTCCTCGTCTCCTCCTTCCCGCTGGCGCGCATCCGCTCCGAGCTCCTCAATCTCTTCGACCTCGCGCGCGCGCCTCCCGCGCGCAGGGCTCCTCGGCCGCGTCAGCGCGCCCAAGTCGAGCCCCAGCGCGCCGAGGTTGACGGGCTGCGGGAGGTGCAGCGCGGGGAAGAAGGGCCGCGGAGGGGAGGGCGACTCGCCGCGCCTGCGGGCGGCGGCGGCGGTCGAGAAGGGCGAGGCGAGCACGTCGGTGTAGCGCTGGGCGCGGGAACGGCGGTCGATGAATTCTTCGGGCGAGCCCGTGGATGAAGAGCGGCGCTGCGCGTCGTGTTTCTTCTGCCACGCGTCGTCGTCGTCGTAGTCGTCGTCCGAGGCGACGTCGCCGCCCTCGTAAGCTGCCGACGACTCGCCGTAGTCCTCGGGCTTGAGGCGGCGCATCGTCGCCATCTTGGACCCGATGTAAAACGCGTGGGGCATGACCGTCGCGCCGATGATGCTGAGCAAGGGTCCAATGGGTCAGTCAGACTCACGCAGGACGGGCGAGAAGCGCGACAGCGGGCTCACCCGACGGCGATGTAGATCCCACCGTCAGCGATGATGCCCGAGCGGGGGACGTAGCCGAGGAAGACGTCCTTCCACACGGGCGAGACCTTGACAAGGAGCGCGACAAACGCGCCGAGCACACACAGGACGAGGACGCCAATGAGGAGCTCAAAGACGCGCATCGAGCGCGTCACGGTCCGCGTCGGGTACTGGTTGAACAAGAGGAGGATGAGAAAGACGTCGGCCGAGGTGAGGAGGACGGCGCCGTAGAGTGGGATGGCGGGGATGAGGCTGCGAGCGTGGGAGAGTGCGGGGTCAGTCCGCCGTCTCGGGCGCAGATGGGAGCGCCCGAAAACGCACAGGTTGATGGCAATGGCGCTACCGAGCAACTCGGCGAGGTCGGTAAAGATGATGCCGATCTCTGCCATGACGTAGAGTGGGTACAACAGGCCCCAACGGTACACGAGCTTGTAGCGCGAGTCGCGGTCGTGCAGCGCAAAGCGGCAGTGCGTCGCAAGGTCTGCGCAACAAAGGGAGTCAGTTTCCGGGCCACTCTTACCGAGAGCAGCTTGCACCCCTCGCTACGCCGTGGGAAGGGCGACGCGCCGAGATGAAGCGACGAGGTCGGGCGGGACGCACCGTAATCCGAGACGCAGCCGAGTCGTGTCGACAAGATCTGAAAGAGCAGCGCCATGAGGCCCGCAAAGAGAATGACAAACAGGTGGCTGTATCCAAACTGCGTGGGGCAAGAGTCGATTCAGCTCGAGAGGGACGCGACGAGGAGCGCGAGCTCCGGAGCAGAGGCTAGAGCGGAGCCAGGACGCACCTGTGAGCCCGCGGCCAAGTCGGTGCTCCAGTTTCCCGGGTCGAGGTAGGCGACCGAGGCGATCACGCCCGGGCCGACAAAGGCGCCGTGTCGCTTGAGCGCCTTGATGGCTCTCTTGGAGCGACTCGGTGCCGCCTCGTCCTTGGCCCCGCCTGCCTCGACATCCTTCTTGTGCGCCCCCGGATCGCCGTGTGGGGCCGCATGAGGCGGTATGGGCGGTGGTTCGAGCGCGTCGAGCGGCATGTGGGCAGGCGGCTTGGCGTTGTTCGCGGCGACTTGATCCGACGATGCGAGCGAGCGCCGCGAGGGGGACCTGGCGGCTGTTCTGGGCGGGACGAGGTTGACGAGAGGGTGCGCACTGCGGTGCGAGGCGAGGGGCGGGCCCTGCATGGCGGGCGGTGTTGGACGAGGGCGGCGACGTCGTTCGATGGGAAGGTCGTCGGGAGGGGGCGGAGCGAGTCGGCGGAGCCGGGTGTGCAGCAACGAGCTGGCGAGGGTCGATCGCGCGTCTGGCAGAGTGTCGAGTGGTCACACGAGTTGTACAAGTGCTCAAGGGAGCACCAGGTGGAGAGCGTGGGGTGAGCAAGAGGGAGAGAATGCGGTGAGGCGATGAGCCCGCCAGAGAGCCAAGGACGCGGCTGAAATCCGCCAGGCTCTCGCTCAGGCCCATCGACCTGACGAGCGAGGTAATTCCCTGAAGCAATCACATGTACTCTGGTGCCAGTCTTGCCCACCCACGAGGGAGAGAGGTGGAGAGACGCGAACGTTGGCACCGCCTCGTCTGGTCGGCGACCCCGCTCGCTGCATCCCACCCTCGACGCAAGGCAGCCACTCTGAGCCTGCTCGGTCGACTCTAGAACAACTCTCAGCCCTGCCCGACACACCCGTCGGCTCCTCCGCCCTTCCCTCGCCTTTTTGCGCCCGTCGCTCAACCTCCTCAACGTCCGCCTCCTGTCCGCCGACGCCCACCTCGCAAGTGCCAGCCGCCTTGACCTCGACACCTCCGCACAAATCGCCAAACAACGCCCGCGTGCAAGCCCTAGCAGCCGTCCAATTACTCCCGCCCACGCCCTTCCCCCCTCGGCGCCTCGTCGCAGCGCGTCCGCACGCCTGCCCACCATGGACGGCCACCTCGCACCGAGCCACCTCTACGCCCGCCCGCAGGCCCCCTCAGATGTCGCCAGCGAGAACTTCCAGTGGGGCGAAGACGCGGCGAGCACCATTGCCCCGGACGACTCGGTGTCGCAGATTGACCGCCGCTTCACGGGGCGCAGGCCCATGCTCGGTCCGCGCGCCATGGACCACGTCGCTGCCGTCCCGGAGGAGCGAGGAGGCTACCACGAGCAAGCCGACGATGCGGTGCATCGCGACTACGTTCCGCCCGAACTCCTCGAGGACGACAGGAGCACCGTCGTCCCGACTCCTGCCGCCGCACGGCACTCACAGCCGTCGCGCGGCCCCTCGAGTGCAGGCGTCCGCGCTGTCAACCCCTCGACGACCGTCGGCCCGCTCGCGCGCGCTCGAGGCGAGAGCAACCCAGGCGTGGTTCCCTACGCCGCAGCGGGCGCTTCGTCCTCGTCCCCCGCGCAGGACCACTACCACGGCGACGAGGACGACGACGCGTCGCACCCGCTCGTGCCCGGCTCGGGCTCAGGCTTGGTCGGCCCAGCAGGCGTGCGCAGCGCCGCAGCAACGACCGTCACGCCGTACTCTCGCCCCGCGAAGGGGTACGCCGCCCTCGGCGGCGGCGACGACGACGACGAAGACGACGATGGAGGAGTGTATGCCGCGTACTCGCGCCAGCGGGACGCCGACCTCGAGGCCAAGGCAGACGCGTCGGCCTCGGTGCGGCACGCGCGGGACGACTCGCGCGACTCCGCAGCAGCGGCGGGGGCCGCAGCGGCTGCGGGAGGTGGCGGTGGGGTACTCGGCGGCTTCCTGAGTTCTCTGCGAGGAGCAGCGGGGCGCGGCGGCGGACGCGACGCGCAGCGGGACCGCGACGGCTCGTTCTACATGCCCAACGAGCTCGCGTTCCGGCCTCCCTCGGGCGGCTCCTCCTTCGACATGGCTCACAAGACGGCCTACCCACCCTCACCTTACGCGACGCGCGACACGGGCCACACGCTCGACAAAGTCCCCTCGCTCGACGTCGCCCCGGCGCACGACCGCTCGTTCTCGTCGACAGGGTACGGCGCGACGGGCGCGCGCGGAGAGTCGGTCCAACCGAAACCGCTGTGGCAGAGGTGGATCTGGGACACGACGGATGCGGAGAGGCGCGTGTGGGAGCACAAGCGCGGGGTCGGGATGCAGAGGTGGCCGTTTGCGAGCTGGGGGCTCGCGGTCGTCATGGCTGCGGTGCGTCTCGACCCGCTCCCCACTATGTTCGTTCGTGGCTCCTGTGCGCAAAAGCTGACTGCGGCGCCTTCGTGGCGCGGTCCCACAGGTCATGGTCGTCGAGCTTGTGCGCATGCACTCGTACACCGGCTCGGCTATCCAGACCAAGCCCTCGTTCAACGTCATGATCGGTCAGCCCTTCTCGCTCTCCATCCGCCCGCAAGCGACGATGACTGACCCGACGCACGCCGCACCCAGGCCCGTCCGGTGCAGTGCTCATCAACCTCGGTGCGAGGTTCGCCGGCTGCATGAAGTTCATCTCGAACGTGCGTCGTCCCTTCCCCAACTTCGGCTCTCCATCTCTCACTGACCCGTGAGGCGCGCATGCAGGTCACCGACATCTCGTGGACCTGCCTTGATGACACGAACAAGGCGACGCTGTCCTCTGCCGACGTGACCTGTGCGTGTCCTCCCTCCCCACGCGCAAGAAGACACTAATGACCCGCACCCGCAGGTACCATGTCGGACATCTGCGGCTTCGGTGGCTTCAAGATCGTCGACGGCCCCGGTGGGCCGGACCAGTCTTTCCGCGTCTTCGTCCCCATCTTCCTGCACGCGGGCGTCGTGCACCTCCTCCTCAACATGCTCGCCCAGTGCACGAGCTCGGCGCAGGTCCGTTCCGTCTCTCTCCACACGCCACCGAGGCGCCGACCTGACGCTCCTTGTCTCGCCCACAGGTCGAGCGCATGATGGGCACGCCGCGGTTCCTCGTCGTCTACTTTGCGTCGGGCATCTTCGGCTTCATCCTTGGCGCCAACTTTGCCCTCGTCGGCCTGCCTAGCGTGGGCGCGTCGGGCGCAATCTTTGGCACGCATGCTGCGTTGCTCGTGTGCGTCGAGGAGCAGTCCCTCCGTCCTCTCTAATTCGCCCGAATCCGACTGATGGTCCGTGCTGCCCCGTGTCGCAGGGACCTGCTGGCGCACTGGAAGATCGAGTACCGTCCCAAGCGCAAGCTCCTCTTCCTCATTGTCGAGATCATCATCGGTATCGGGCTGGGTTGGGTCCCTGGTACGCCTCCCTCCCTTCTCCCTCTTCCGTCCCGTCGGCACCACACTGACGAGCCCACCCTCACACAAACAGGCGTGGACAACTTCGCCCACCTCGGCGGCTTCCTCGTCGGCCTCCTCACCTCGATCCTCCTCTTCCCCATCGTCCACCCCTCGCGCACGCACAAGCTCGTCTTTGTCGCCCTACGCCTCGTCGCCCTCCCGCTCATCATCGTCGTCTTCGTGGTCCTCACGAGGAACTTCTACACGGGCGACCCGGCGACGGCGTGCAGTTGGTGCAGGTCAGTCTTTCTGGGCGCGCTCTCGCTCGGCGGCGCAGGTGCCTGAGCAGCTGCGCGCGCGTAAGGCGGAAACAGCTCGACTGACCCGCTTTCCTCCTGCAACAGGTACCTTTCGTGCTGGCCGACGAGTTCCAACAACGTGCGTGGCTGCCCGTGCCCTTCCCTCCGACTCCACGCACTGTGCTGACCCTCGTGCTGTCCCTCACCGGCAGCACTGCAAAGGCACGGGCCTCACAACCGTCACGGCCTCGTCCTCGACCATCACCTCGCTCGTCACCATACTCGTCTCGACTTTTGTCCTCCCGCTCCTTTGAGCCCCTCGTCTGCTCCCAGCCGCACTTTGCAAGACTCCCTTCCCCTTTCCTTCGCTCCCCTGTTTCTGTACCATCTCAGCGCTCGCACTCCTCCACATTCGCACCTCTTGGCGGGCCGAGTGCGCCGTGGCTGGCCCAGGCCTGCTCGTCGCCCCCCACCCGTCCCTCTATCGTCTCTCTCGGTTCTCTCTCTCGCAACTATGGACATTCGCGCGCGCTCTGGGAGACGACCAACACACGTGCAGAGAGTAATTACAAGACAACACAAACAAGAGACAGTGTCTGCGAGCGCCGAGAAAGAGACGAAGGAACCGACCGCACAGCGACTCACGCCTGCACGAGGCCCTCTTCGTCGCGGTAGTACCCTTCCGACGGGCGAGCCGGCTCGGCGCCCGCGCCTGCGCGGAGCGCCTCCTCCTCGGCCTCGATCTCGCGCGCCTCTTGCACGAGCGTGCACGTGCTGCAGAACGCACCTGCAGGTGCACTCGTCGCGTCAGCTCAGCTGGTCGCGTTCTTGCTCGAGGAGGGAGTGCGGGGAGAGGACGCACCGACGAGGACGTCCTCGACTGCGTTGCCACGGACGGCGTACCGCTGCCGTGTGTGGAAGCGCGCGACGCACTGGAGCGCGACTTGGCCGATGCCGGCGAGCTGGGGGGCGAGCGAGTAGAGGCAGCACCAGAGGCCGAGGCGCGAGGGGGCGGGGTGGGCTGCGTGGCAGCATGGCTCGTGTGTCAGCGCGCGTGTGCAGGGGTGGAGAACGCGGAGGGAGGCAGGTAAGGGAGAGAAGAGCGGGGAGGGGACGCACGCTCCCCCGTCTGGGTCAGGTGCACCAGCCTCTCGCGGTTCGCGTTGAAGACGAGGCACGGGCAGCACATGGCCTCGGCGGTGAGCCCTGGCGTCTCGAGGCACGCGCAGAGGCCGTGGGACCACTCGCGCTTGCCGTCGAGGCCGACGGGGACTTGCTTTGGATTGCGCGCGCCCGAGACGCGCATGGGGGCGGTGGCGCGCTGTGAGAGGACAATGAGCAGTGCTTCGCGGTGTAGGGCAGGGACTCCACGCACAGGCTGGGCGGCTTGAACGACAGGGAAGGGCGGGGTGGCGCGTCCGGCGAGTTGAGCGAGGTCGGCCTTGACCGCGGCTTCGTAGGCGGGCGGGGGCGCGTCCTCGGTCGTGTTGAGCGGCTGGTACTGTTGCTTGGAGGCTGTCATGCTGGCTGGATGTGCGCGATTGAGACGTGGGAGCGAGAGGACGAGGGACGAGGGGGGCTGTGCACCGCCCGAGTCCTCATCAGCGCGCGCGCGCGCGGCGGCTCGAGCCAACATGCGTGCCACGTCGACGTCCCGGGCCGCGTGACTTGCTAACTGCGTCTGTTACGTATCCTACGCACGAACGAAAGGCGTACACAATCAGGCGAGGGCGTGGTCAAGTGACGTGAGGGGGGGCGTAACAAGCGGACTCAGCGAGGGGAAGCGATCCCACGAGTGAGAGAGGGCAGGACATGTGGAGAGGGGGCGCGGGGTGAGGGCGTCCTCGGAACGCCTTTTGGAGAGCGGGAGGGAGCAGGGTGCAGTCGGAGGAAGACTGCCTGGGAGGCGGAGGAAAGGCCGCGCATGTCCTCCTGCAACGCGCGGCCGCGGGCACAGACGGGAGGGGGATACATACAGAGAACGGGGATAGCCGGATAGACACATGCGAAGGACGACGGGGGAAGGACGACGACATAGACAGAGAAGAGGCGGGGGAGAGGAGGGTCTAACGTCCGAGCGGCTGAACGAGGAGAAGGCGATGCGAGTGCAGGTGCGTAGAGGAGGCGGAGGCGAGGAAGCGACATTGTCGACTCTAGAGGGAGAGAGTCGTTTTTGGGAGAAGAGGAGACGTCTAGGCGCGGCCGTAGAGCGCCGAGGCAGGCGTCGCCGGCGGGTCATCGAGCGACAGCTCCTCGATGGCGGGCCACTCGAGCGCCGAGCTCTTGCTGCCCTGCCCGCCATACGACGGGCCCGCGAGCCAGTCGCCCGCGACGCGGTGCAGGACGGGCGAGCCCGCCCCACTCGAGAGACTCGACGTCGAGCCTGAGCGCGTCAGGAGCGGCGAGTAGGCGGCGCCGGACGAACCCGATGACATGAACGACGTCGCGCTGTTGTGGCGTGCATGCGGCGCACCGCTGAAGGTGCCCGTTCCCGCACCGGCCGACGGCTTGGTCGGGCTCGAGGCGTAGCCCGCGAGCGAGGTCAGCGACGAGCTCGACCCGCGGCCCGCGAGCGACGCGAGCGACGAGCTCGAACTGCTCAGGCTCGCAAGGCGCTGCAGGCGGCTCTGCGGGGCGTCCTTGTACGTCGGCGGAGCCTGGCCGGGCCTCTCGCGGATGCCGAGGCCAAAGAGCGTCGACGTCTCGATCGACGAGGTCAGCGACGACGACGACGACGAGCGGCCGAGCGCTTCGGGCTTGGTGGGCGACGTCTGCGGCGACGATGACCCGGGCGACGACGTGCCGAGCAGCTCCGACAAGGCGGGGCCGAACGTGCGCGACGGAGCCCCCGTCACAGCCGTCGAGGTCATGCGGCCTTTCGGGCGCGGGCTCTGGGCGCGGCTGCTCGCCGCCGACCCCTTGCGCGGCGACGGGATCGGCGACGACGTCGAGTCGGGCATGGCGTGGATGAAGCAGCAGCGCTTGCCGTACGGGCAGGCTCCCTCTTGCCAGAAGGTGCGGCAGATCTCCGACTTGAACTGCGGGGCGTGGCGGCGAGAGAGCCAGAAGGGGTCAGGCTCGACTCGCGGAGGATTCGAGTCAGCAGTCGCGAGAATGGACGCACCTTGGGGTGACGAGGCGTCTCGCGCAGCTCCTTGACACCGTGAGCGAACTGGCACTTGATGCCGTAGCGGCTGCGCATGCAGAAGGGGAACGTGCGGCAGTCCCCGTCAGTCTCGCATTCTCCGGCCGGCGCAGTGCATAAGGGTCGAGGGACGCACCAGCCGTTGATCTCGACCCAGCTGTGGCACAGCTCGGTCTTGTACAGCGCCGTCTTGCGGTTGTTGGGGCTCGGGCCGGGGAGGATGGTGCCCATGGCCGACCGCTGGACGCTCGCCATCTGCTGCTGGCGGCCCATCATGGCCGCAACCTTGAGGACGACGTCGCTGACGCCGCTGTTGGCCGGGTCGGCGAGGAGCTGGTTGGCCGCGTCCTGCGACAGGCCAAAGAGGGTGGCGAGCGGGTGCAGCTGGTGCATGGCGCGGTCAAAGTGCTGCGCCATCGTCGCGAGGTGCTCCTCGGTCGGCGGCGCGTCAAGCGACGTGCACGTCGACTCGATAAAGACGTCGCGCGCCTCGAGGTACAGCGGGTCGTCGCGCATGAGGTTGTACGGCTCCGGGTGCGCGAGCGGCGGGTACGCGCCGGGGCTGCCAGCGAGGCTCGCGAACGACGCCTGGCGCGAGCGCGGCGACGCACAGCTGCTCGGGGTTGTCGGCGAGTAGGGCGCGTACGAGTCGAAGCCGCCCGGTAGGTGCACCGGCGACGAGTCGTTCGGCGGCGGCCCAAAGTAGGTTTGCAGCTGCGCCGCCGTCTGCGAGCGCTTAAAGGTGGGACGAGGCAAGCTCGCCGAGGAGAGGTAGCTGCCCGCCATGGGCACGGGACCGGCGAGGCTCGAGCTGCGCGAGCGCTCGAGGCCGGCGCCGCTGCCAAAGCGACGAGGCTGCTGCTGGCGCCCGTCGAGGAAAGGCTGCTGCTGGCGCCAATGCTCGATGCCGGTCATGAAGCTCGAGTCCTCGCTGGCGGCGCGCATGCGCGTGGTCCCCGCGACGGGCGCGACGTCGTCGTCGAGGACCTCGAGAACGTCCGAGTGCATGCCGACCCCGCCGAGGGGAGCCGACTGGAGCTGGAGGATCTCGTCGGCGATCGTGTACCGCGCGCCCTGCGACAAGAGCTGGCCGTCATAGTCGAACTGCGAGTTACCGCTGCTGCCGTCGCTGCTGAGCGACAGGTGGCGGCGCGACGACGACGACGCCGGCGTGTGAGGCTCGACCGGCGAGCTCGCCACACTGCCAGTCTGGTCGTTGTACGCCGTGGCGGCGGGGAAGGCATAGCGGCCGAGCGACGTGTTGATGTCGAGAGGGGGCACGTGCGGGCGATGGGCGACGGGCGTCAAGGGCTTGACTTTGGGCGCAAAGGGCTGCGCCGTCGGGGCGAGCCGCTTGGAGCGAGAAGGCGAGGTCGTGACCGGACTCCGGGGAGAAGGAGGAGGGGGAGCGTCCGCGGACGACGGGATCGACGTCGACGAGGTCGGGATGTCCGCCGCCGAGAGTGCGCCCGACCCGGCCCCGTCGCCGGCGTGCGTCTGTTCGCCGTTGGCGCCGGAGCGCGTCTCGGCCTGTTGCTGCTGCTCCTGGACGGGCGAAGCGTGAGGGGTGGGCGAGTTGGTGGCCGTGGTGGCGGCGGGCTGAGGGGCAAAGGTGAAGCTGTCGGCGTGCCAGCCTGGCTCACTCCACAGGAGCGACGCGGGCGAGTGCGACCTCTGCGCCTTCGTGACGGGGGCAAAGCCTCCCTTGGCCTTGATCGTGCGGCGTCCTCCGAGCGTCTCGTCGCTGTCGAACCAGTCGGCGTCGTCGTACTTGGCAGAGACGCTCAGCTGGGCGGGCGAGGAGGGACGGAGGACGCCAAGCTCCTTGTCGAGTGACGAGGGCATGGCGTCGGGGAGGGTAGCCTTGCCAGTGGCGCGCGGGCGTGGGGAGAGCCTGGCCGGGCAGGCGGAGAGTGCTGTTGCTCAGGGAGGAGGAGGAAGGAGGAAGGGGGAAGGGGGAAGGGGAGCAGCGTCAGCGGGGCCAGATGCGCGTGCCAGGCGCGCGAGGAGGAAGAAGGGAGACCGAGAGAGAGCTCACCAGGGCTGCCAGTCTCCATCGCTGACCTTGAAAGGGGAGGGGGACGAGGGAGGAGAGAGAGGAGGAGGAGAGGAGAGAAGAGAAGGAGGTGGGGAGAGCCTCGCCCCCCCCCGCCCCCTTCTCGAGAGTTTCGGGAGCGCAGCGAGCGGCGGGACCTCTCGTAAACAGACGAGCGACGGACACGAGGGTGCGTACGCACCACCGCGAAAGTGCGGGGAAGGGTCTGAGCGCCGACTCCGACTCGAAGCCTGACAGCTCCTCCAGCTCCTCCTCCCCCCTAGCCAGCAGTGTGCAGTCGTCTGATGTGCTTGTCAGCGGCACGCCCTCTGACCCGTTGCGCGCGGGGCTCGTCAGATGCCGACCGAGAGGAGAGGAGGTCGACCCGCAGCATGCACGTCACGCTTTCACGCGCAACCGCCGTGAACTCGCCTCGCCTCGTGATCAGCATCCTTCGCTTGTGCCTCTGCCAGATCAACGCGTCCCCGTCTGAGCAGTGCCCCCGAGCGCCCTCTGCACCGCGCAGTGCTGGCTGGATCGAGCCGAGTGAGTGCATGCGCTTGGGGAGGCGTGTCAGCCTGACCGCGCACGAGGCCGTCCGTCGCGTGCGAGGGACCGTAGCGGGCACAGCGCCGCGCCTCAGCGGTCTTGCTCACACTTGACTTGCGCTGGCCCCGGTCGCTTGAAGGGGATGGAGTGATGGCGAAGAGGACAACAGCTGGACCGGGGCGTGCGCGAGCTCGAGCTCGTCTTCCGGGCTTTTGCCGCGACTCACCTTGGGCAGGTGATCTTCTGTTGCCCTCTCCGTGCGGACTCTTGCACGCCACAGCTGGCTCCTCGCTCCTCGCCGTTTGGACGAGCCTGTCAACCGGCGCGCGTCTCCCTCGAATCGATCGCGCCGCCCAGCGTCGCCGCCGCAGGCTCGTTCTCACAAGCAAGGCTCAGACTTCGTGCGGATGCGCTCTACCTGTCTTTCTACATACATACAGGACGACGGGAGGCTGTCGCCGCTCCGCTACGCGACCTCGTCGCGCCTAGATTTGGACAGGTCGCGACGCGCGGGCCGTTCGCCGCGGACTGGAAGTGCGCCGACGATTGCTTGCAGGCATCCCAGACGACTGCCGGTCACCCCAGCTTTGGGCACATGGGGCGAGCACAAGCGTCGACGGCACTTGTCGCCAGAAGAAAGGCGCCGCAAGCCGCCTTCCTGCTCTCCTCGAAGCCGGTCACCCTTCTCCTCGCGCGGGCTACCCCCCCTGCAGCGCGCTCAAAGACGCCGCTTCGCCTTGCTTGAGGGGTGCCCTTGTCACATGTGAAGACGGCCGAGACGCACCCCGTGTGAGCCGTTGCGGTCTCATCCCCCGCCGCTGCCTTGCTGCGCTTCGTCCTCGCAGTTCGCGCAGCCACCCCGTTTCTCGCACAAAAGGCCGCCCAGCCATCCTCGCTCTGCTTCTTCTCTCCTCTCTTTCTTTGTCTGTGGCCGCCAGTTCGCTTCGTCTCGGTATGCTCCCCCGTCCTTGCCCGCCCGCCGCCGAATCAGGGTTGAGAAGGCTGACCCGTCCTCGCTGCGCAGTTCCCCTTTCTCTCACCCTCCAAGAGCTGTGCTCTCCCCCTGTATCTTCAGTCTCAGCATGCGCTTCTCCACCGCCACCATCGCCCTCTCGCTCCTCAGCCTCGGCGCCTCGTCCGCCCACGCCGCGTGCCACAAGGTTTCGCGCCGCTCGCTCGCCGCCCGCGACGCGCAGCCCACCATCGCCGCCGCCGACGTCCCCCTTGTCGTGAAGCGCTCGAGCAAGAAGGTCGTCCGCCGTCAGAAGGGCGGCGCGAGGCTCGACCGCCAAGGCGGCGGCGGAGGGAGCCGGGGCGGCTCTGCCGGCGCTGGCTCCGGCTCTGGCTCTGGCTCTGGCTCTGGCTCTGGCTCTGGCTCTGGCTCTGGCTCTCACTCGGCGAGCATGACTACGCCGGCCGGCGGGAACAGCGAGCCCACCAACTGGAGCAAGGCGAGCTCACAGACGCAGACGAGCAAGGCGGCGCAGGTAACGGGCAAGGCCACATCGACCGCCGTCGCTGCGGCTTCGTCGGCCTCCTCGTCGTCGTCGAGCTCGTCCTCGAGCGGCTCGACCTACTCGGGCACGGCCACCTTCTTCTACCGTGCGTGTCTCACCCCTATGGCCACCGCTTGAGCTGTCCTGATCGTGGACCCCGCTCACCCGCAGAGGACGGCGCCGCCGGCGCGTGCGGCTCGACGCACTCGGACTCGGACAAGATTGTCGCGCTCCAGAGCTCGATGTACGGCTCGGGCGAGTACTGCGGCAAGACGGTGGTCGTCACCAACACGGCCAACGGCGAGAGCGTGACGGCCACCGTGGCTGACGGTGCGCTCCCTTTCCCTCCTCGACGCCTCTGATAATGGGAAAGGGGACTGACGATCGCTTGCGCAGAGTGCCCTGGCTGCTCGTCGTCCACCTCGCTCGACCTGTCGACCGGCGCGTTCGACGCCATCGGCGACGAGGACACGGGCGAGCTCTCCATCGAGTGGTACTTCTCGGTGCGCGGTCCTCCCTCTCGCTGTCTGCTCCTCTCGAGCGGCGCTGACAAGCGTCGACCCTGCAGGACTGAGCGATCGTGCTCGGAAAACACTCGCGGGCCGAGCTGGTCAGATGCACATCGACGAGCGCTGTGCGCCCCTCCCTGTAGCCCCTCCCCCCTCCTTCCTTCCCTCCTTTCTCTCTCGCTGGCTCCCACGACTCTCCTATAGACGACCTCTCCTCCTTCCCCTCTTCCTCAAGCCTTACGAAGCAACGACGCTGGCCGTCACGACGACTTCGCTTTGGCAGTGCATGCACGCGGGGCAGAGAGCCAGAGGGACAGAGCGCTACAGCCCCGCCTTGAGCACGAGGCTCCCCTCCTTGAAGTCCGCCACAGCCTTGAGCAACCCACCCATGGCCTCCTTGTTCCTCTTGTCCTTGAGCGCCCGTCCAAAGTGCCGCAGCAAGTCCTTGGTCGTGCTCGTGTGCGCGGGGCGCGCACGCAGGTACGCAATAAGGTCCGCAGCGGAGAGGAGCGCGCCCGAGGAGGAGGGACCAGGCGAGGGCGACTTGCCCGACGAGGCGCCCTTGCGGCGCTTGGACCCGTCTCCCGCCGGAGCGGACGACGACCCCCCGCCCTCGCTGTCGCTCCCCGCGCCGTCGCCCGTGCGCTTGCGCTTAGAAGACGACGAGGACGACGACGCGCCTCCGGAGGGGGAGGCAGCGCGCCGCGCGAGCATGGCTGCGGCGGCGGAGGGGGAGCCAGCGCGGGAGGCGGGGCGCGAGGTCGACGAGCCGCGCGCGGGGGACGCGGCGCGCGATGAGGGGCGCGCGCCCGAGGCGTGCGAGGTGGCCGAGGCGTCGCTGTCGTCGTCGTCCTGCGGTCGCAAGTCCCGACGTGAAGCCGTCAGCTCTGCATACGCCTGAAGAGAGAGACGGCACTCGGGAGCAGAAGCGACGCACGCTCGCATACGGGTTCTCGACATCGTCGTCCGACTCGTACGCGCCCGTCTTGTCGGACTTCTTGACGAGCTTCTTGATCTCCTTGCCCGTGCGGTTCAAGCGCTCAGCCTCGGCGGCCTCGTCGTCGTCGTCCGGGATCTCGTCGGGCCGCTCGGCAGCGCGCATCTCGCGGCGGATGCGTTCCTGAAGAGGCGAGTCAGCGTGAGCTTGAAAGGAAAGTGCACATAGGGAGAGGACCTGGGACGCACCTCGAGCTCCTTGGTCTCCTCCTCGTCCGCCAGGTCGTCGATCTTCGCAATCCCCTCCTCGTCATCCTGGAAGTCCTCCTCAAAGTCAAACTCGTCGTCCCCCTGGTCGGCCGCCCTCCCCCTCCTCCCGCCCGCACCTCCGCCGCCTCCGCCGCCCGAGCTAATCACCGCCCTGACCTGCGGCCGCCCTGCCGCGTTGTCCGCTGCGTCGAGGCGCGTCCCCTGCGCCGAGTTGGCGAGCATGCGCGAGCGCAGCGACGCGGCGGAGGGGCCTGCCGAGGCCGAGGAGGACGAGGCGCCGTTGCGCGGGGTCGAGCCGCCGGAGGAGGCGGACGAGCCTGCTGCGCCGCCTGCGGCAGGGGGAGGCGCGATGCGGCGGTGCATGACCCAGCGCTCGGGGTCCTTGGACTTTTGCTGGCGGGCGTACTGTGTGCGCGATCGAGGCGTTGTGAGCGCGAGCGCCGAAGAGAGAGAGGAGAGAGACGGAGGGGCGCACCTCCTCCTCGGCTTCCTCCTCGGCGAGCGTGAGGTACTTTGGGCCCTGGTTGAAACGGTACCAGCGGTTGACGGGCAAGACACGGAACTCGTCCTGGTTGTCGCTCAGCACGAAAGCGACGTAGGCGCTCCCTCCGCCGCCCGTCGCGCTCGACTCTGCCGCGGGGCGCCAACCCTGCAGGCCCGCGCGGTTGTTGCTGCCCTGCCCCTGCTGGGACGTCTTGTTGGCGCTGTTCTCGATCTCGCCCGCGCCACCCTCGAGGCGCCCGATCCAGCGCTCGCGGCCTTCGTCGTCCTCGAGGACCCAGGGCTGCCACTCCTCGCGCTTGAGCCGGCGCGCCTCCTCGGACGAGACAAAGACGCGGCGCGTCTTCTTCTTGAACATGCCGCCTGGCCCACGGCGCTGGACGTTGGTCGCGCCGCCGGCGCCCTTGCCGACGAGGGACAGGTCGAGCTCCTCCTTGGCGTCCTTGGCCCCTCCTCCGCCCGCCGCCGCACCGTCTGCGCCGTCCGCGCCCGCGCCTTCTGCGCCCTCCTCCGCCTTGACGCCCCCCTCGCCGTCAACCTCCATCTTGACCCCTCGGGCCTTTGCCGCGCGCTCGATGGCGCGCTGGTTGTGCCTCTCGCGGTCCTCGTCCGTCAAGCGGCGCACCGTCCGCGGGTCCTTCCTGTTGAGCTTGACGGGGCGCAGGAACTGCGACTCGTCCTGCGGGTCGATGACGCGGTCGCCACCACCAGTGACGGCAAACTTCATGACGTTGTACTTTGTGCCGGTCGTCGACGCGGGGGCCGAGGCGCGCAGGATGAAGTCGCGGTAGGACGAGGTCGAGGGGAGAGGGGAATGGGAGGGCGAGGCGGTTTGGGACGAAGGGGCGACGCCGGAATGGTCCATGGGCTCGATCTTGGGCTTGCGGTCCATGGTGAGCTCGCGAGGGAGATGAGGAGAGGGAGGGAGGAGGGGAGGCGGTCGAGCTGCAGCACGGCACGGGGCAGAGTCAGCGTGGTCCACCAGTGTCTGAGAGCAGTAGTGCACGGGCGCCTGAGCCGAGAGCGCAGCCTACAAGCCCGGTTGGCGGCGGCGACCGAGGGATGTCACAGGGGAGAGAGAGGAGGGCGAGTGGTCGAGGATGGGGCGGCGGCGGAGAACGCTCGGCTTGGTTGATACAGGGGTACTGAGCTCACCTCTAGTCGGCCGAGTGTACCGCTGCACTGCCTGGCGAGCAAGTGCGGGATGGGGGCGGAGGAGTGACTCCCCCACCTTGGCTCGCCTCCTCCTCTCCCACGAGCCTGACGTGCGCTGCTCTCTAGGATGGCCTCTGTTCACGCCATGTGCGACGCTCTCATCATCGGCACTGGCATCGCAGGCCTCGCTGCAGCCCGCGAGCTGTCGCGCTTCCGCCTCGTCCTCGTCGACGCCCGTGACCGCACTGGCGGTCGAATCCTCACGTCAAACGTTCTGCCCGACCATCCGGTCGACTTGGGAGGGTCCATGGTCCACGGCTTCAACGAGGGCAACCCCGTCGCCGGTCTCATCACCCGCGACCTCGACATGGACGTCCACATCCCCTCGCCCGGCGCAAAGGGCATCGTCGTCGGCCCGGATGGCCCCCTCGCAGAGGCAGACGCCACCTCTCTCCTCGCCACCTCGGCCCAGAACGCCTTCACCCCCGCGGCGGGCACCTCGCCCGACGCCTCGGTCGCGTCCCTCCTCTTGCCCACCCGCGCGCACGACCCGCGCCTGGTCGCCCTCGCCCGCACGGCCGAGATCGGCGCAGGCACGACACTCGAGGAGCAGGCGGCCCAGTACGCCGGCTTTGAGCAAGGGTACAAGGGGACCGACGCGTTCCCGCTGGGAGGGTACGGCGAGGTCGTGCGCAACCTCGTCGCAGAGGTCAAGGCCGCGGGGGGCGAGGTGCACCTCGATGCCGAGGTGTCGAGGGTCGAGGATCTCGGCGAGGGCAATGGCGTCCGCGTGACGACCAAGCGGGGCCAGTCGTTCTCGGCTCGCGCAGTCATCTCGACCATCCCGCATGCAGTGCTGCAGCAACGCCCTCCGACGTTCGACCCGCCCCTGTCCCCCCAGTTCCTCGGTGCAATCGAGCGCATGCGCACCGGCGCGCTCGAGAAGATCGTCCTCTCGTACCCCTCGGCGTGGTGGCCCTCTCCCGCCGAGACGGGCTCGTTCCTCCTCCTCCCGCTCTCGACCGAACCCATCTCGAGCGCGCAGACCCTCGAAGAGGTCTTCAGCCGCGCCGTCATCCCCGTCGCGTCGTTTGAGCGCATCGGTGTGACGCCCCACCCGACGCTGCTCGCATACGTCGGCGCCTCTGCCGCGCGTGCCATTGCGCGCTTCTCCGCCGAGGAAGTCGCGGCGGCCTTCCATGCGTACCTCGTCGCACGCCTCGCCCCGTCCTCTGGCACTTCCTCCTCCTCTTCGCCATCCTCTTCGAGCGTCGCGGCCCCCTCGCCCACCACCTCTCGCGTAACGACCTGGCTCACCGACCCCTTCTCCCTCGGCGCGACGTCGGCCCCGACGCCCCTCAAGTCGTCCTCCCTCCCCGGTCCCAACCCCAACGCCGCGGGCGTCCGTGCCTCGCCGCTCGACTTCCACATCGCGGGGAGGCCGACGTGGGGCGGCCGGCTCGGGTTCGCGGGGGAGCACACGGACGTGGACAACCATGGGAGTGTGGCGGGGGCTTTCGTGAGTGGACGGAGGGAGGGCGCGAGGGTGAGGGAGTGCTTGGAGGGGTGGGAGGAGAGGGAGGTGAAGGCCAAGGGGAGGGAGGAGAAGGCTTGAGGCGAGTCTGAGGAGGTTCGCCCGGCGATGGGCAAGCTCGGGGTTACCGGGCGCGCCCGTCGTGTCTGTGCATAGACATGTCCTGATGCGAGTGGGAGCGAGGCGCAGACAGGGCGCTGCCCCTCGTGCGAGCGCTGAAACCGACCCCCCCCCCCCTGCTTGTCCTCACTCAGTGCCGTACTGCGGCGCTGGCTGTGTCGGATTGCATCAGCTTTGCTTCCAGCTCGAACCAGATGCGCCTCACGATATCTTTGAGCGACATGGGACGAGCTCCGAGGACTTGGCGTCGACGCGTCGACGGACGGACCGCGCGCGCTGAGTGCTTTGCCTCGTTCCCCTCATTCGCTCTCCCTCTCTCCCTCTCTCCTCCTCCTGCTTTTCTCCTCAACACGCCATGTCTTCCGGCTGGGGTACGCTGTCTGCCCTCTCCTCTCTCGTGCATGCACGCCTCCTGTCCTGTCACCTGACCTTTTCTCGCGCTCGCGCCCCCTCATTCCCTCTCGCCTCCTCTCCTCTCCTCCCCCGCATACACGCAGACTCGGCCCGCCGCACAGGCTATGGCCAGTCGCAGCATCCTCACCCTCAGCAGCGCCACCAGCCCGCCTCCTCGGACTGGAGCGCTCCGGCCTCGGTGCCTGGCCCCGCTCCCGCTCCTTTCCCTCGCCGCGAGGGCAATGATGGCGGGTGGGGCGGGCCACTCCAGGGCGGTGGGCGCGGCTTCGACGGCGACGGTCAGCAGTACGGCGGCGGCGGGCGTGCGCTGCTTTTCTCTCTCAGGTCGCTCACCATCGCGGGAGCCAGGTCTGATCAACCCCCCTCACCGGACGCAGCGCGCGGACCTCCTCCGCCTCAGCAGCAGCTGCGCGACGGCTTCGGCAACCGCGGCGGGGCGCCGCACATGCCGATGCGCAACGGCAACGACAAACAGGGCGGGTGGGGCGGCGGCGGAGGAGGTGGCCGGCCGCAGGGCACCTACGGCGCTGCGCGGACGCCGTCGCAGCCGCATGGTGCGCCGCAGAGGGACCTGAGCTACGGCGCCTCCGCTCCGATGGGAGGCGCCTGGGGCGGCAAGCCCGACGGTCGAGGAGGCGGTGGCGGGCGCGGTGACTACCCGCCGCAGGGCGACGGAGCCCGGGGCGCACGCGCGGGCGGGACGAGCGGCGGAGAATGTGCGTCCCGCTCTGGCTCTCTCCCTCCGGCCGTATGTACCCCGAGACTAGCCGACTGACTGGTGTTGACGCGCGCTCGCAGCGTGGGCCGGCCCGCAGCAAGGAACAGGGGGCGGAGGAGGCGGCAGTGAGCATGCTTCTCGCTTCAAGTTTCCCCACGGAGCGTGGCTGATGCGCACCACTTTGAGCAGGCTTCGGAGAGGCCAGGCGCATCGGCTATGTCGGAGGAGGCGGTGACGGCTCCGGCTCGATGGGCGGGAGGGGCGCGGGCGGCTACTCGGGCGTGGGCGGCAGTGGCCCGCCGAAGAGGGACCCTGGTGCGCTCCATCTCCTTCTTCTCATGTGCCCGTACTCACGCAGACCTTTCCGCAGGCCCGTTCCTCGCTCAGCTGCCGTCGATCGACTTTGCGAGGGTCAAGCTGCCTCCTTTTGAGAAGGTTCGCGCTGCCGTTCCCCCGCTCGCCCGCCCTCGCCCGTGCACTGACTCGCTGTCGGTGTACTCACTCGCAGGACTTCTTCACACCGCACTCTGCGACGGTGTCGCGCCCGCAGCACGAGGTCGACGAGTGGCGCGCACTCAAGAAGATCACGGTCTGCGGCGAGGCGCCCCGCCCGGCGCACACCTGGATCGAGTGCCAGCTCAGCGACCCCGTCGCTGAGTATATCCGCGAGAAGCGCTTCCGGGAGCCGACGCCGATCCAGAGTCAGGGTTTGCCGATGGCTTGCTCGGGCCGCGACCTCATGTGCGCCTTCTCCTCTCCTCCCCTCTCTTTTTCACGCGGCCCTTACTGACCACTGCCCATCTCACCTACTCGCAGCGCCATTTCGGAGACTGGCTCGGGTAAGACGCTCGCGTACGCCATCCCCATGAACGCCCACGTCCTCGCGCAGCCGGCCGCGACGGCCGCGACAGGCCCGAGTGCGTCGCCCTTCCTTCTCACTCTCTCGCTGCACCACTATCGGCGAACATCTCACACTCACCCTCCACGCCCTGCGCAGTCGCAATCGTCCTGGCGCCCACACGCGAGCTCGTGACGCAGATCCTGCGCGAGTGCAACGAGCTCAACAAGAACACCAACATCAAGTGCGCGGCGTGCTACGGCGGCAGGCCCAAGTGGGAGCAGCTCTCGAGCATCCACCAGGGCGTCGACGTCCTCGTTGCCACGCCGGGGCGGCTCATCGAGTTCCTCTCGACGGGCGACGTCCGCCTCGAGCGCGTCACGTACCTCGTCCTCGACGAGGCCGACCGCATGATCAACGAAGGGTTCGAGGAGGAGCTGAGGCAGATCATGTCGGTCGTGAGGCCCGACAGGCAGGTGCTCATGTTCTCGGCGACGTGGCCCACTGAAGTGCGCGAGCTCGCCAAGCTCTACGTCAAGGACGCGGCGAGGGTCACGGTCGGCGCCGACGAGGTGTCGGCCAATCGCGCCATCACGCAAGAGGTCGTCGTGTGCGAGGGCGGGCTGCGCGACAAGAAGGCCAAGTGCGCTTGCCGCCCTCTCCTCTGCCTACCCTCCTTGCTTGCTCTCGCCTCACCACGTCGCTGACTCGTCAGTCCTGACCCGCCCACAAACTCCTCGAGCTGCTCCACGGCGAGGCCGACAAGTGCGGCAAGGTCCTCGTCTTTTGCTCGACCAAGCGCGCCGCGCAGGACTTGTGCGACTGGCTCCGTGCGCCCGAGAACGGCTCGTTCGAGGCGGTGTCGTTCCACGGCGACAAGAGGCAGCCGGAGCGCGACTGGGCGCTCAACGAGTGTGCGCTCTCCTCGCTTGACTGCATCCCTCTCCTGCCGCGCTGACGAGGAGGAAACCCGCTCGCTCGCAGTCCGCAAGGGCACGATGCCGATCCTCGTCGCGACCGACGTGGCCCAGCGCGGTCTCGACATTCCCGCTGTCACGCTCGTCCTCAACTTTGACGCGCCGTCAAGCGCGTCGGAGTACGTTCACCGGTGCGGCTCAATCTCGCTCGCGCGCGCCATTCGGGCTCTCTTTGACCACGTCTTCTTCCTTCGCCTCCTTCTCGCTCTCAGCATTGGCCGCACTGCGCGCGCGGGAGCCACGGGCCGCGCCGTCACCTTCCTCTCGGGCTCGCGCGACACGAGTACGTTCCCTCTGCTCGCTCAGCGCGCGGCGGACCCCGGAGTGACTGACACGGGCCTGGGCGAGCACAGCCATTGGGCGCGCCATCCTCGAGGTCTTTGGCCGCGACGACCAGATCGTCAGCGACGAGTTCAAGTCGTACCTCGATGGCGGCAGTGCGTTTGCGCTCCTTTCCCCGCTATGTCTCTTCGAGCCGGAGCAAGGGAGGTCGCTCACGTGTCTCGGCATGCAGAGTTCGCTCCGGCGCCCGTTGCGCCCGGACTCTCCAACATTGGCTCGTCGGCGCCAGCGTGGAGCGGTCCCCCGAAGTCGACATTGGGGGCTTCGAAGGGCAGCTCGAGCCCCCAGGGTGTTCGGGGCGCCCCGATCGCGTCGTCGGCGTCGGCGTCGGCGTCGGCCTCAGGTACTGCACCTGCTTCGCCTCATGCTGCCTGGTCGAGCGGGCGGGGCGGCGTGCAGCCGGCTCCCGACGCGAGCGCGAGCGTGAGCGGCTCGAGCACCTGGAGTGCCGCCGCCGCGCCCTCGTTGCCGCCTCCGTCGCAAAAGGGCAAGAGTCCGGAGACTGGCGAGCTCGCCCATACGAGCGCCGGCTGGGACGGCGTGAGTCCGACTGAGGCGGCGACGAGCGAGTCGGAGGGCATGCGCACGCCACGCGCCGGGGCCGACCTCGGCGGCGCCGCGACAGAGCCGCAGCAGGATGCCATCCCCGCGGAGCCGGGCTACGACTCGGGCTTCTCGCCCTCTTCGCCCGAGACAAGCTCCGTCAAGCCCCTCATCACCCTCGCCACCGAGCCCGCCGAGCCCGCCGAGTCGGAAGACAAGCCCTCGACGCTGACCCGCGACGCGGAGCTCGTCGAGTCGATTGCGGGGCTCGAGGTCGGCAACGCCGAGGGGTGCGTCAAGAGTGAGGACGACGGTGCCAAGGCTGCTCCGGCCCGAGAGGACGAGACCGCATGGCTCGAGAACCTCCTCGGCGGCGGGGCGCGCGGTCGGGAAGGGCAAGGGTGTCGACCGTGAGAAGGAGGCCTAGGCGTGCCCGGGCCCGGCGAGGAGGAGGAAGAGGTGGTTCCCGCTTGCTTGCTTGTACGCGCCGTTTCCGCTTGCGTCCGTCAGTTGGCTCCCCCCTCCCTCGCTGGTCTCGCCGCGTAGAACCCGGTTCGCTCCGGGGCACACGGGCGCATGGACACCAGCAACGCTTGCGCTTGACTCTGAGCGAGAGAGAGGCGGAGAAGAGCGAACGAGCGAGTCCGCGCCGTCGACAGCCTGCTTTCAAGGGGGGATCGGCCGGGTCTCGAAGACGACGGCCGTGTTCTACCGAGGTAATCAAGAGTGTCAACTGTGCGCCCGAAACATTCGCACCCAAGAAAGGCTCGGCGTTGCATGCGGAGATCAAGCGGTGCGAAGAGCGTCGCCGTCTTCCCTCTTCACGGCTCGTTCCTCGCCCCGAGTCGGCGTTTGTCATTGACAGAGCGTCTCACCACCTGTGGCGCCCGTGTCATCCTTCCCTGTCGCCAGTTTGGTCATGCAGCAGGTGCGAGTCGCGGCGGACCTTCCCAAGTCGCCGCCTCGTCTCCGCGCCTCCTCTGAACCTCCTCTGAAACGGTACATTTATTGCCTCACTGCTTCTCAGAGTACTTGCCCGTGCCGACGTACTTAGCCTGCTCGCCAGGGTACGGGAACTTCTCCCTGAACTCTGAATCGACCGCCGCCATCGTGACAAACTCGACGCCCTCGTGCGTCTGGATCCACTCGATGAACTCCTCGAGAGCGAGGAGGACGTGCGGGCGGCCAGAGACGTCGGGGTGGATCGTGAGGGGGAAGACTGGTCGAGAGCGAGCGGGGAAAAGTCAGCGGGGCGAGGGGCAGTGGGAGGAGTCAGTGCCGCGGTGGAAGGGTGCGAGAGCGGGAGAAAGGAGCGCACCGAACCAGTCGTGTTCGCGGTAGAAGTAAGTGAAGTGACTGTTTGATGAGGCATGTCAGGGCGTCCGTGCCCAGTCAAGAGAAGGAACAACGCAGGGAGGGAATGAGAGACGCACCGCTTCCACAAGTCGATGGTCGTGCGCACGTCGACGTAGCCGTGGCTGCTGTGCGACGCCTTGATGAACATGTGCGGGGGAAGGCTGGAGTGCGGAGCGTGGGGCGCATGGGGTGAAGGGCGAAAGTCAGCGAGGGTTCGCCTGCTCGGTTTCTTCGCATCATCGGGAACACGCACTCGTCCAGGTACCAGCTGCAGAGGCACGCCGCGTCAGCGTCTTCTCTCGTGGAAAGAGAGGAATGCTCGCCGCAGGAGCACAAGACGGTACGCACTTGGCAGGGATGGTCACGAGCGGCGTCAGCTCGCCCTTGACGAGGGGCTTCATCCACTCCTTTGCGCTCTTGGCCGAGTAGTCGATCTTGGTCCAGGTGTCCTCGATGCGCGTGTAGAAGGGCATGCAGTCGTGGGACTGATTCGAGTGGTCATACGAGATGCCCTTGTCGAGCAGGAGTTGGATGCCTTCGGCACTCGCTTCCCACCAAGGCGCAACTCCACCGACGGGAGGCTTGCCCGTGAGCTTGACGATCTGGTCGTAAGTGTGGTCGAGGATCTCCCTTTGCTGGCTGGGCGTCATGGCGACCGGGTTTTCTGCGGGGGACAGCCGAGTGAGCTCCTGTCCGCGCCGACGAGGCGACGGGCGGCCAAACGAAAGCTGGATCAACAAGAGGAAGGCCAACTGACCGTGCGAGTAGCCATGGAGTCCGATCTCGTGCCCATCCTTCACGACCGCAGCCACCTCCTCCGGGAACGAGTCGATCGTGTGCCCGGGAATGAAGAACGACGCTTTGATGTCGTAGCGCTTGAGCATCTTGAGCAGGCGGGGGACACCCACTTCAGCCGCGAAGACGCCGCGCGAGATGTCGTTTGGCGAATCTTGGCCCCCGTCTATGCAGTGGGGACACAGGGTCAGCTCGCATCAACGGCACCAACTTGTGCAGGCCAATCGTCTGAAGTAGCTCACACGAGCCGAGCCACCCGGAGACGCAGTCAAGGTCTGCGCCAATCGTCACGAGAGCGCGCTTGGGAGCCATCTTGGAGGGAAGATTGTGTCGAGGTGGAGGGACGAGGTGGGGAAAGGCTTTGAGGAAGGTAGCAGTGTCGGTGCGGCTGCTGACCCGGCGGGATCGAGTGCTTTGTGCGACTGCTGGTCAGGTGCTCAGCAAGGGAGGAGGAGGAGGAGGAGCGGAGGTGGAGACGTGACGACCAAGTGGGGACCGATAGCGGCTCGGCGGGGAAAAGGGCCGAAAGCGCCCGAGTGCCGACGGACCGCCGTCTGCTCTCAGACCTTCACCGAGCTGCTGCACTTGAGGCGGATGAGGGGCAGCATCGAGGCGCGTGACCCCTTCGAGGCGCGTGACACTGGTCACGCCGCACGACCCTTTGCGCTGCATGCAGCTCGCGAACTTGCGAAGGCTGTCCCCGAGAGGCTCGGCGCTTCTTGCAAAGCTCCTGGGCAGCTCGCGAGAGACGCGTCAGCGCGTCTCACGCGACGACATTGCAGTTCTCTATCCACACCTTGACCGACGTGCCGCCATTGCCGTCCCCGAGCGCGTCCAGTCGCTCGAGGCATGTGCGCGAGCCCGCGTCGTCGAGGTCAACCTGGCCAAAGGCAACGTATTTGCCCGTCAGCTTCTTGAGCTTGGCTGGGTCGGACGTCAAGGTGACGAAGAACTGCGAGCGGGATGTAGAAGAGTGAGCGAGGAGCGGACAGGGGACAGAAGGACGGCGCACCTGCGAGGTGTTTGCTGCGAGGCGAAGCACACGAGCCGGTCAGTCGGCCGTCTGCAGCGGGTCCAGCCAGCAGAGAAGCGTGGTGCGACGAACAGTTCTTGCCCGAGTTGGCCATTGCGACCGTACCGAGCTGGAACGGCACCTTGAGCCCCTCCTTCTCATCGTTGAACGCGCCGCCATCTGCTCGAAAGTCTGTCAGCGCGTTTCTGACAGCTGCAGTAAAATGCCCACGCACATATCGACTCGCCACCGGACCCGTCTTGCCGCGTCACGTCCCCCGTCTGCGCGACGAACCCTTTGTCGATACGGAAGACGGGCGTCCCGCGATACCGCAAGGGCGGATGCGGCGCGCGCTTCGACACAAGCTTCTTGTCATCGGTCAGGAGGGCGAGAAAGTTGGCGACGGTCTTCTTGAGGCCGGGTGAGGACGAGAGGGTGAGGTACAGTCGAGGCATCACGAGTGAGGCGGGCGGCGAGAGGGCGTCTGGGGTCAGGGTGATCTGCGCAGAGTTCGGTCAGCCTCGCCAGTGTGTGCTGATTCGAAGATGGACCCGCACCTGGGTCTCAGCCTCGTACAGGGCCGCGAGCGATTCTCGACCCGTCTCGTCGAGGTCGTCGAGCCGACTCGGCAGGCCGTACTTTGCGCCGTTTGCCTCGAGCCACCGCACAAGCTCGTGCCATCGATCGAGCTCACTCTTGTACGCGTCTGCGTCGCCCGCAGCAAAGTCGATGAACCCACGCGGGCTTGACATGATGAGGACCTCGAGGCCGGGAGGAACGGCGACGAGGGGGCGGGCGGAGCTGTTGCGTGCGCAGGCGGGCTCAAAGACGCGTCTGAACTGCGTTGCGAGCGTGTAGCGGTCTTCCCGACGAGGCTAAGCAGTGAAGCAAGAGCCAACATCCTCACCACAGGTCTCCCTTTCACCACATCCCGGCCCGCCCTCACTTTCCATGCTGCGCGCGCTAGGGGGCTCCTTGCGAGCCCCATGCACCCGCCCACCTAGTCGCGCGCTTCCACGATCCGCCCTCGCCCGCCTTTCCTCGACGTCGCGTGCACCGCCCCCTCCGCCGACCATCTTCGCCCCCGCGACAGGCATGGGCAAGTCGGCCATATCGATCCTCCGCATCTCGGGGCCCGATGCACTCGAGGTCTGGCGCAGGATGACGCTGCCCGCGCGGGGAAGGACACAGAGCGAGCGGACGAGGAGCGAGCCGCCGGTGCGGAGGGCGGTCCTGAGGCGGATAGTCGCGCCGGATGGCGAGTTGCTTGACGAGGGTGTCGTGCTCTATTTCCCGCGTGCGTCGCTGCGCCCCTCCTCGAGCCTGCAACCCACCCTCTCGCTCACTCGGACCCCCTGCCGCTTGTGCCCGCCTCACAGCCCACTCGGCTCTCACCGCCCAGCCGACGCTCGAGCTGCACCTGCACGGCTCCCCCGCCCTCATGCAGCTCCTCCTGCGACTGCTGCCCTCCCTCGGGAGCGGCTTCCGCGTCGCCGAGCCGGGCGAGTTCACCCGGCTCGCGTTCGAGGCGGGAAAGATGGACCTCACGGAGGTGGAGGGCATCAGGGACCTTGTCGAGGCGGATACAGAGGCACAGAGGAAGCTGGCTGCGAGGCAGGCGAGCGTGCGTCGGGTTTGCCCCCCCCTCATTTGAGACGAAAGGGCTGACAAGCGGCTTGTGCGCGCACACGCAGGGGCAAATGCGCGCTGCGTACGACTCGATGCGCGGAGAGGCGATCGAGGCTATGGCGCTCATCGAGGCACTGATCGACTTTGGCGAGGACGAAGGCATCTCGGAAGGCGTCTACGAGCAGGGTGCGCTCGCCTCTTCCCCCCTGCTCTCCCCCTTCCTGCCAGTCGACCTGCATCTGCTCACACGTGTGTCGCACCGCAGCACGGCAAAAAGCTGTGGACCTGAGCGAGCGGATACGAAAGTATCTCGACGACGGGCGACGAGGCGAGATCCTCCGCCAGGGAATCCACCTCGCCATCGTCGGCCCGCCCAATGCAGGCAAGAGCTCGCTCCTCAACTGGCTCGGTGCGCGCTCCTCTCCTCCCTCCCCTTCGGACCCCCCATACCTGACCTGAGCGAAAACGCACTGACCCCACACCACAGCCCAGCGCGAAGCGGCAATCGTGACCGCCGTGCCCGGCACGACGCGCGACGTCGTCGAGCTCGCGCTCGACTTCCATGGCTTCCCCGTGCACGTCGCGGATACGGCGGGGCTGAGAAAGACGCGGGACGAGGTCGAGGCGATTGGAATTGAGCGCGCCGTGGCAAAGTGCGTGGACGCGCGCTTTCTCCTCGGTGACGATGCTGCCATGACGATGAGGAGGGCTGACTGTTCTGCCACCGTCTGACCTTTGTCGGCTGAGTAGGGCCGAAACAGCCGACATCAAGCTCTGTGTCCTCCCTCTCGACGAGCTCTTCCCCTCCTCCTCCTCCTCCTCATCCTCCTCATCCTCCACCTCCTCCACCGCCCCCGCCACACCGCACATCGACCCCCTCACCCTCTCCCTCATCGACCCGTACACGCTCCTCGTCCTCAACAAGCTCGACGCGCGCGGCCCGCCCACGCGCGCGCAGCTCGAGGCGCTCAAGGGGTACTTGAGGAGGGAGGGGAGGCGCTGGGCGGGTGCGCGTGCGGGTGCGGGGCCGAGGGAGGAGAGCGACGAGTTTGCGCTCGTAAGTGTGAGGGACGGGACGGGCCTCGCGCAGCTGGCGGAGAGGCTCAAACGCGAGGTCAAGCGGCGGTGCGCGCCCCCTTTTTGTTCTTCTTTCCCGCGCTCGTTCCGTGTGCGGCGTCGAAGCGGTGTGGGTCCTGATGTTTTGGCTCGCACGGACAGGTTCGAGCTCTCGGACGCGCTGGAGGAGACGCCGATCGTCACGCACGAGCGACACAGGCGACACCTCGAGGTGCGTCCTCTGTGTGCAGCCAGTCTTCTTGGCGCCCTGGCTCCGGCCGATTGACACGTCGTCGGCGCTCGAGCGCAGGACACGCTCTCGTCGCTCACGGCCTTCCTCGAGCTCCCCTCGGACGAGATCGTCCTCGCGGGCGAAGAGCTGCGGTACGCCGTGCGGTCGCTCGGGCAGATCACGGGCCTGGTCGACACGGAGGAGGTCCTGGGCGAGATCTTTCGCGGGTTCTGCATTGGCAAGTAGGAAAGGGGGTCGGGATGGGGATGGGTACAGGGATGCATTGCGAGAGCGGAGAGAGGAGGGTTACAAGGGACAGTGTGAGACGAGGAGAGCGGGGCAGAGCGAGGTCTAGGATGGCCGCGTTGGAGGCGGGTCGACAAAGCCCTCGAGCAGAGGGTCCGACGCGAGCTTGGTCTTGTTTGCCTCCTCCTGCCCGGCGCCCCGATGTCAGCGTGGAAGGAAGAGGAGGAGGAGGAGGAGCGGAGGCGACGCACGGCGAGGTGAGCCTTGTAGGCCTCGTCGGCGGCCTTCATGGTGGCCGTGTGGGTGGCCCACATGCCGTACAGGCCGTAGACGGAGAGAGCGGCGAGACCTGAGACGGTGACCCTGCGGACGAGTGAGCGAAATGCGCGGGGTCAGCGTGGGCGGCCGGGCGCGAGGGGAGGAGGCCCGGGCGCTGGATGGGAGGGATCGGGGAGGTGAGAGTGGCCCCTCGCCCATGCGCCCAGGTGACTCTGAGGGCTAGGCGCAGCCAACGCACGAGCGCGATGGGCACGGCAGGCGAGGAGGGGGAGGAAGAGGGGGGAGGCAAAGGGACGAGGCGCACCTGTGAGCGATGTCTGCGATGCCGAGGGATGCACGGGATGCCATCCTGAGTGGACCGAGTGGCACAAAGAGTGTTGACAAGGAGAGCGAGCCTCGTCGAGGTGGCTGCCGCCTCGAGGCGAGGTTGGCTCACCTCACGCCTCGCTTGGCTCGCTCGCTTGCCTTGACAGAGCCACGTTGCACGAGTTGCCCACTCACTCAAGAAGAGATCCATGGCGGCCAACCCTCCACGCACCTCGACCTCGTCCAGGTGTGTCCCCTCCTCTCTCACCTCCCCGTCATCTCCACATAATGGCTCAGCCCACACACGCCCCTCTCTGCAGGAACCGCGACGATGTCCTCCAGCTCCTAGACTCGCTCGACACCTACTCGAACCCTCCCCCACCCTCGACCACCACCTCGGCAAAGTCGGCAAAGCCCGCCCCACCCACGTCCCTCCCCCGATCCTCATCGAACCACTCGGCCCTCTCGTCCTCCACCTCGGGCACCCGCCCCGCGCCTCCTCCCTCTGGCGGCTCTTCTGCTGGCGCCCAGCCCGGCGCAAACGCCGCAGAGGCACAGAGCGTCCTCGACTTCCTCGACGAAATCACGCAGCGCTCGTCGACCCCGACCACCCAGTCCCTGCCCCGCCCGCTCGACAAGAAGGCCTCTGTCCCCACGGGATTGGGACGCTCCACCAGCCGCAACAACCTCAGCGGGGTCGCTTCGTCTCCGGGCACGGCCACGGGGGCGGGCGCGGGCGCCCCACCGAGGAGGAGCACCGACAGCGCGCGCAGCGTGCGGAGCGTCGGCGCGGCCTCGGGCGGCGGCAGCGGCGTGAGCGCGAGCCCACGCTCCACCGCCGCTCGCGCGCCTCCCGCCGCCTCTGCCGCGCAGGCTGCCCCTGCCCCCGCCGCCGCCGCGCCTGCGGCCCCGCAGCCCGACGCGCAGCAGCCGCCCGCTGCCGCTGCTGCCGAGGGCGGCGGCGGTGGGTGGGGCTGGTCCTCGATGTGGTCCCAGGCGACGACGGTCGTGCAGCAGGCGTCGCACCTCGCGCAGCAGGCGCGCACGGCCGCCGAGGAGCAGGTCAAGACTGCGGCGGCGGGGGCGGGCGCCGCAGGGGGGATTGCCGGGCTCGGGGAGGGCCTCATCAAGAAGTTGGGCGAGAACGAGCAGGCCAAGAAGTGGAGTGAGGGCGTCATGTCTTATGCCAAGGGGGCGCACCTCGACCAGCTCGGTGCGTTGCGTCGCGTCTCCTCGCGCTGCGGCTGTGTCTCTCAGGGCAGAGCAGTGACGCTGACCTTGCTGTGGACACGCACGCGCAGGCAAGGACCTCAAGTCGACGACGCTGCGGTCCCTGACGGACCTGCTCAACGCCGTCGCGCCGCCCATCGCCGAGCACGAGGTGATCCAAGTCAGCCTCAGCCACGACATGGTCGGCTACGACGGCGTCGAAACGCTCGTCTACCGCGGCCTCGCAAAGGTGCGCTCCCGCTGCGGCTCTCTGCGCGTGGGGACAGACAAGCGGACTGACGTGGTGAGCCCCGCGCGTGATCACGTACGCAGATCATGGAGCAGGTCGAGGGCGGGACGCTCGTTGTCAACAGCGCTGCGGGGGAGAAGCCTGCCGCGCCGGAGGACGACGACGACTTGCGCGACCTCAACCTCGTCGATGGGCTCGCCGAGGGGTGGAAGCTCGCCGAGGTGCGCCCTTTCTCGTCCTCTGGACCGAGGTCAATCTCCGACTGACCCTGTCACGCGCCGCGCACAACAGGCGAGCCTCGACCAGCTCATCAAGGACACGTACGAGGTGCCGGTGCCGCCGTCCGAGGCCGAGAACGGCGCGACCGTCCCCGTGACGACCTGCCCCGTCTACCTGCGCATCCAGCCCGTCCTCGCGCCCCTGCCTTCCCTCCCCGCCTCTCTCCTCCCCTCCTCCTCTTCCTCGGATGCCCCCTCCACCTCCACCTCCCCGTCCTCAACCAAAGCCCTCTTCTTCCTCCTCCTGCTGCGCGACCCGACGCACTCTCTCGTGCACGCCTCGACGAGCCAGTCGATGCCCGCGACGTGGCTCGACATCCCCTTCGAGGACAACGAGTGGGTCGAGGACGCCATGGTCGAGATCATCCGCCGCAGCGTCGAGATTGTCGGACAGGAGTACATCGCTCACCGGTGCGCGCCTCTTCCTCTTCCTCGAACGAGTGCACCGCGAGTGAGGGCGAGACTGACGGGGAACGGACACGGACCGCGAAATGCAGGATGCGCGCCCAGGCGGACGCCATCTCGCAGGCGCGCGCAGAGGCGCAGCAGGTCCTGTTTGACCAGCAGCAGGCCGAGGCTGCCGAGGGCGCCGGCGCGGGGCCCGCGGACCAGGACAAGGAGAGGGAGGATGAGGCGAGCGAGAGGGCGCAGGAGGCGCGGGTCGGGGTCGTTTGAGGGGAGTGGCGCGGGAGTAGGAGCGAGTGAGGGGACGGCCTGCTGTACGACCACGGGGTGGGGTTGTCGCTGTTTTCCTGCTTGTGTGCGCGTGTGACTGTGTACAAGGACGCTCTATTGGGTATTGTCCTGCTCACCAAAGGAGAGAACGACACGGGTTTGACGGCGCGTCGTCGTCGTGGTCGCGCTCCCCCTGGCTCGCCTCGCCCGGTGAGCTCCTGGCGCTCCCCCACCCGGCCCTTAACCCCCAACCCCCCCTCACACTCTACGCGACCCTTGAACCCCCCTTTGATGCAGCATGACCCGTCCCTTCCACCTCCCGCACACGCCCACCCGCGCCCATTGAGCCCGCCGCCGTCGACCACCACGACCGCCGCTGAGGGGGCGCACGTCGAGAGGGAGGCACAGGGGGCCGCTCTCCCGCTCGAGGGGGCGCAGGGGGAGGGACAGGGTGCCAAGGACAGCTCAGGGGCGAGCACGGGGACTGGCGCGGCACGGCAGGGCGACGGGCCCGCAGGAGACGCTGGGGGAGATGCCCCCGCGGGGGAGCACCGCCCGGCTGCGCTCGCCCTCGAGGGCACCGCCGCGTCCCACAAGCGCGTCAACAGCTCCGAGACTGGGCCACAGGCGGGCGCGGACGCCCAGCAGCGCGACGGCCGTGCGGGATCGGCTCTCGGCGAGGGGGGCGCGCCTGCCGTCGCGGACGGTGTCGGCGACGGCGCGCGGGAGCCCAGTGCAGCGGGCAGTGCGGACCAGGGCGTCCCTCTTGAGCAACCCAAGCCGAGCAACCCCGCCCGCGAGACGAGCTCGCTCCTTGCTCCTCCCCCTCCCCCTTCCCTCACCATCACCGACGACGCCTCGTCCGCCTCGTCGCCTCCCGCTGCCGCCCCATCCACCACCGCCGCCCCTGCTACCGACTCGCCAGCACCAACCCCTCCTCCACCCTCTTCGGCTGCCGTCTCTGCCTCCGCCGCAGCACGCACCGCGAGCCCCGCACTCTCGGCGTCCCCCGGCCCAGGCGCGACCTCGTCCTCGTCCGAGCGGCCGCACGCCCCGACAAAGAAGTTCCAGAGCTCGCTCGCCGTCAACAAGAAGTTCCTCGAGAAGGCGGGCGAGAAGGCAAAGCCAGAGGTCAAGCCTGTCGTCTGTGCGTCCCCTGCTCTCGCCTCTTGTCCTGCCTCGCCTCCGTGCTCACTCCGCTCACTTATCGCGCACAGCCCGCGTCGCCACGTCTCCCGCCCCTGCCCCGGTCTCGAGCACCCACCCGCGCCTCCTAGCCGGCAAGCTCTCGTCCGGCCCGTCCCTCTCCCTCGGGACCAGCACCGGCCCCTCGTCGACGTCGTCCTCTCCGGGGACGGGCGCGGGCTGGGGCGCCAAGAAGCCCGCGACCCCGACACCCGGCTCGAGCGCGTCGGGCGCCGCGCCCGGCACGGCAGCGGCCGGGGCCGCACCGGGCGCCAAGGGCGGGCCCGTGTGGGGCGCGACGACGACGCCTGCTGCGCCTGCGCCTGTGCCGCAGAGGGAGCCGCCGCCGCAGGCGTACGTCCCTGGCGGGATGAGGGGAGGCGGTGGGCCGCACGGCAGGGGAGGCCCTGGTGGTGGCTGGGGTGGGGCGAGAAACATGGAGATGGACTTCCCGACTGCGGCGGAGGCGGCAAATGGTGCGCCTCTCCTTTCTCCCTGCCTCTCCTAGCGCGCCGGCGTGACCTGATGACGACATAAACGCCCACAGCGAAAGACGCGCGCCAGAAGGCGATCGCGGACCAGGTGCAGGCGCGCGAGCGCGCATCGCAGGCCCGTGCGGCGGCTGCCGCCGCGCACAATGCGCACTTGCTCGAAGAGCTGGACGCGTTCCGCGGCGTGCATCTTGACCCGAATGCGGCGCACTGGGACGAGGTGCGTCTTCCTTCCTTCTCTCTCCCTACGGCTCGGTGTTGACACTTGCGTTGCGCAGGCGGACGACGACGACTTCCTCGACACGACGATCGAGTTTGCCGACGGCACGCAGTACAAGCTCGACGCGGCCCCGCCCACGCCCGCAGCCGAGGACGAGCTCCGCGAGCCCGGCCCGCGCGAGCTCGCCCTGCGGGAACGCCCTCTCGCGCCCGGCGAGGTCGTCGAGCCGCCCAAACGAGAGGAGCGCTTCGGCGACGACTATGACCGCTCGTGGCCGCGTCGGCCGTCCCGGTCCGGGGGAGAGGGGCGTGCGCTCTTCAACGACCGCCTTGGCAAGCTCGAGGACGCTGCTAAGGGGCCCGCGCCTGCGCGGCATGGCGCTGCGGCACCGACGAGCATCCTCCGCTCGAGCACCGACCGGCACAGCGACGCGCCGCCTCACCTCGCGCTGGGAGGGCACGTCCCGCCGCCCACGGCGGGGCGCCGGCCGAGCATCACGTCGCCGCGCTCCAACACGCACGCGCCACTGCACCCGCTCGGTGGACGCCGCGAGAGCGTGCACGAGCAGACGGCGAGGCCGCCTGCGTGGGGCGGCGCGGGGCAGCGCCAGCCGAGCGCGACGCAGCCGAGCGCCGCGGGCCCGGGAGGCGTGAGTCAGGACCGCCAGCTCCCGCCGCACTTGGCGGCGCGTGCTGCGGCGCCTCAGGCGCCCATGAGTCCGCCGCGCGGTGCGAGGCGGCCGTCCGTCCCCGCCGCGGCCGCAGTCCTCCCCACATCGCCGACGCGTGGGGCTCCCACCCAGCCGCTCGTCGCGCCTGCGGCCGCCAAGCCAGCCGCCGAGGCCGCACCGAGCACCGCGACCGAGCCGCCCCCCGCCGCGGAGCCCGCCGCACCGGCGCCGAGCATCGAGGAGCTGCACGCGCGCGAGATGCACGCTGCGGCTGAGCGCGCGCGCAAGCGCCGCGAGGAGGAGGAGCAGAAGCGGCTCGAGCAGATCGAGCGCGCGCGCAAGAAGGCGCAGGAGCTCGAGGAGAAGATGAAGGCGATCGAGGAGGCCAAGGCGAAGGAGAAGCGCGAGAAGGAGGAGGCGGCGCGACCACCGCCGCCGCCGCCAGCGCACAAGGAGAAGGAGAGGCGGCCGAGCACGACGGCGGCGCCGCCGGCGGCGCCCGCTGACAAAGCGACGTCGTGGCGCGCCGCGGCCAAGCCACTGCCCTCTCAGGCTGCCGCTGCGAGTGCCGCCGCGTCCGCAAGGGCGCCGCCTGCAGCGTCGGCCAAGGGCCAGGCGCGCGAGCAGCAGCCTCCCACTGCGGGCGCCAGCACCGCTCCTCCCTCTCAGCCTACCTCGATCCTTCCCCGCCCTCCTGCAGGAGCCGCTGCGCCGCCTCCGCAGGCACCGGCACCTCAGTCGTCTGCGTGGCGCCGCCCGAGCGCGTCTGCCGCCGCGCAGCCGCCTGCCTCGTCGCGGGCGCCTGTGCGCCAACTCCCGCCGCATCTCGCCGCTCAGGCAGAGGCAAAGGCTGCGGCTGCTGCAGCCGCCGCGCCTGCACCTACGCCTGCACCAGCACCTGCACCTGCACCACTTCCTCTCGCTCAGACCGCATCAGCGCCCGCTCCCGAGTCGGAGCCCGCAAAGGCCTCGACCCCTCCTCCACCTCAGTCTCCCCCTACCCACCTCACCTCGCCACCCACTTCGCCATCCCAGGACCGCCGGCGGCACGAGCAGGCTGCCGCAGCGAAGCAGGGCTACAAGCTCCCGGCCGTGTCGCAGTTTGACGACCTCATGTCGCGCATCAAGGGCGTCATGGCGCAGCCGTCCGAAGCTGCTTTTGCAGCACCAGACGCAGCGCCCGCACCGTCGAAGGGGGAGGAGGAGGCACCTGCCGACGCTGCAGCGAAGGGTGATGCGGGGGCTGCCCAGCCCGCGACCGCTCCCGCCGTCGAGGTGCCGACGGTCAAGCTGCCGCCGCGCAGCCGTGCTGGCAAGGCCGCCGCGCGTGCAGCTGCTGCCGCTGCCGCCGCCGCCGCTGCCGCTGCGAGCCAGTCCCACCAGCCCGTCGTCGCCCTCCCGGATCCGCGCGGCCGTGGACGCGGTCGCTCAGACGTCCCGCGTGCAGCCCGTCAGGCCATGCCCGCCCCGGCGTTCGAGTCGCAGGAGCCCGTTCTCCCTCGCCACTCGTCGCGCATCGCGCGCTCGCAGTCACCTCCGCCCGCATGGCGCCAGTACACGATCCGGCTCGCAACGCACGCTCCTCGCCGCCCCGTCGCGGCGCGCGTGCTCAAAAACTTCACCAACCCGGGCTTCCCGCGGCCGCTGTACCCTTTCTCGTGGGAGCCCGTCCTCAAGGACGTCAACCCGCGTCGGCTCAACCGCGACGACATGCTGCTGCCGAAAAAGTACGACAAGAGCGGCCTCCCGATCTTTGTCGTCGCGCTGCCCAAGCAGCGCTTTGCGGCGCGCGGCACGACCAAGGAGCGGGAGGAGAAGCCCGAGATCGTCGTCAGCATCTCGAACGTCGCGCTTGTGCGCCAGCCTGCACCCGAGCCGGCACCGGCGGTAAAGACGGAGGCGGCCGCGGCGGAGGTCGAGCCTGCGCGACCTGTCCCCGACGGCCAGGTTGTCGACGCGGGCTTTGCGCCCTTCAGCGCCAAGGCGGCGTTCTCGCGCGAGGTGAATGGGCAGGAGGCCAAGTTCACGGGCGCGCTCAACGGCGAGAAGATCGAGGCGACGCCGCGCAAGGAGACGACTGCACCGGGAAGGGACGCAAACGGGCTGGGCAAGGTACGCTCTCGCAGTCCTGCTCACCCTCACTCCTATCAGTACTGACGGGTACCGTTCCTGGCGCATCGCAGCCACCTACCTCGCCGACGTTCAAGCCGCAGGACCTCTCGCAGATCACGGCGTCGCCGTCTGCCGCGACGCCGTGGGCAGGCAAGGCGCTGACGTACTCTGCGCTCGACCCGACCGCGTCGTCCGTGTGGTCTGCCGCGCCCGAGGAGGGCAGCGTGCACGCGCGTGCGATCGCCGCGTCCAACCTGCCAGAGAACTCGCTCCAGGGCATCGTCGACGAGGATCCGTCCGAGGCGCTGCCGAGCTCGCTTGCCGAGCTCAAGTCAGAGGACGGCCACTCGAACGCCGACCACAAGGAGCTTGGCAAGGCGGCGGCGGCGGTTGCCAAGGACGAGGCCAAGCTGCGCGCTGCTGCCCCGTCCTTCTCGTCGTTCCTGCACGAGTCGGCCGCGGTTGTCGACCAGAGCGCATCGTCCCCGACACCGTCGGCTCAGCACCGCTACCCGCAGCAGCCCCAGCCCCAGCCCCAGCAGCACCAGTACCCGGGCTTCCCCGCCCAGCTGGCCCCTCAGCCGAGCCCGTCTCCGATGTCGGCCTACTCGGCCTCGCAGCCCTTCTCTCCCCACCTGTACGCCCAAGTGCCCCGCGGCCTCCCCCAGCAGCAGCAGCAGCACCAGCAGCCACAGCACGCGCTCTACCCCTCCTACCCTGGCCAGGCCCCCTCTCCCTTCGCGACACAGCCCATTCACCAAGCCTACTCGACGTCGCCGTACGCCGCCGCGTCGCCCATCCCGCCCACACTCGGCTACCCCTCGCCGTACCGCGAGTCGCCGTCGCCCGCCGTCCCGCACGGCATCACCAACCCGGCCCTCATCGCGAGCTACAGCAGCTACGGCCTCCAGCCGCAGATGTCTGGGCCAGGCGGCATCGGACGCGGGTACGGCGCAGTCGGCGCCATCGGCGGGCCTCCCGGGCCGGGACCGATTGGTCGCCCGCCGCACCAGCACCAGCAGCAGCAGCAGCAGCACGGCGGCCCAGGCGCCGGCATGTACGCCCGTCCGCCTGCGCCGTCGAGCTACCACCTCGGTGGCGGCCCCGCGCAGTACGGCTCGCCGTTCCAGCAGCAGCAGCAGCACCAGCACCAGCAGCACGCCGGCGCGCACGCGCACGCGCACCCGGGCGCGCCGTACCGCATGGACAGCTACGGCAGCCAGGACGGGCGCCCGCTGTCGCAGGGTACGACGATGGCCTCGCCTGTCATCGTGCCGCAGCAACTGCCGCCGATGCCGCACTTCAGCCCGGGGCACCCGGCGCACCACGTGCCGCTCGGGTCGCCAGTCGCGAGCGCACAGGGCATGGGGATGGCGGTCGGCCTGGGGGGAGGAGGAGGAGGCGGAGGCGGAGGAGCCTACGGGCAGCAAGGCGGGTACGGGTACTTGCAGGGACGGCCGGCGCCGGGAGGAGGAGGAGCAGGAGGAGGAGGGCCGCTTGGGAGGGGACTGCCACCTCATGCCGGCGGGGCGAGGTGGTGAGCGGGAGAGGGTATCAATGACGACGCAACCAGCACTACTCCAAGCGCAACTTGGCAGCGGTTTTTCTCACTCTCCCGGTCTCTCCCGTCTGGTTCTGTGCCTTGTCGCGAGCTCGCGACTTGAGTCCATCAGCCAAAGCAGCTTGCCCCACCTCTCCGCCGCTTCGCTTCGCCTTCTCGTCAGGGAACCACTGTCGACTTGCGCGCCACCAGCCCGGCAGATCCAGCAGATCACCTGGCTATGGCGCCCCGACTCCCCCTGCCGACGTCCCCCACTCTGCCCGTGGCCTCGCTTCTCCCTCGCGAGCATACGCCCTTCACACTCGTCTACGCCTCGCACGCCCGCTGGCCGCTCCCACCGGATGCGCCGACACCCACTGCACACAGGCAGCCCCGTCGACTGCGCGTCTGTGTCCTCGAATCGTCGTGGAACCCGCCGACCCTGTCGCACGTCTCGCTCGCTCAGCACTGCGTCGACGCCGACGCGCACCTCTTGGCGCTGACGCTAGGCAACCCAGACAAGGGCCGCATCGACCAGCCAGCCGTCCGCGTCGAGATGATCCGGCAGGTCGCGCTTGACTTGGCGACGCGACTCGGAGGAGCCGCGAGTGGGAACGCGGCGCTGCGGAACGTCGCGGTCGCCGTGACAGAGGCGCCGACGTTCACGGAGAAGAGCAAGATCCTGCGGGGCGAGCTGGATGCGCTCGTCAAGGCGCAGAGCGGATGCGAAGACGACGAGGTCCGATTGACCTTCCCTGTCGGTGCGTCTCCTTCAAGCCCTTCCTCGAGCTCGGTAGGCTCAACTCTCACACTGGAAGGACACGCAGGCTGGGATACGTTGATCCGGATCTTCGCGCCGAAATACTATCAGCCGCCCGGCCCGGATCTCTCGTCGTCGATGACCTCGCTCCTCGAGACCAGCGACTCGTCCCTCGTGTGCGCCCGTCGCGGCGACGTCTCGAAAGAGGACGAGGCCGACTTTCTCGCGTCCGACGAGGTCAAGAAGTGGGTCGACAAAGGCAAGGTCGCCTTGTTCGACCTGCCAGAGGAGGCGCGCCAAGTCTCGTCGACGCGGGTCCGGCAGGCGGTCAAGGAAGAACGGTGGGACGACGTCAAGCGAGATGTGCCGTTCGACGCCGTCGTAAACATCATCCAGCGAGAGGGACTGTATCGCTAGAGACGAGCACACTTCGAGTTGCGGGAAAAACGGCGACAGAGGGGGTACAGAACTCGCGCGGCCTGTGACTGCGACCGACTCGACTAGGCCTCCTCCGTGAAGAGCAACGTCCGCTCCATCACCGTCCGCTTCTCTCCGTCCCGCGTGCGCCGCACCAGCTCGCGCGTACAGAAGACCTCGACGTGCATCTCCTCGTGCGGGATGGGCGCACCGGCGACGACGCCCGACCACATCGAGGCGTTGTCCGGGATCGAGGGAAGCGACTTTTCGCGCTTGCGAAGGGCGCGGGCGGCGAGGGGGAGGAGGACGGGCGACCTGACGCTCGACGAGGCCAGCGCTCGCGAAGTGGCGGGGATGGGAGCGGGGGCGGCCGGCGGAGCCGGCGCGACAGAGTGCCTTGGTAATGTTGGAGAGGTAGGCGACGAAGGGTTGACGATGACGGGCGGGCCCATCGCGGTGGGCGCGCACGGCTCCCCCGACTCGACGGGCGGGACCCGCACCGTCGCCGGCTCCGGACGAGGAAACATGTCCCATCCCCACCCCGTCCTCCAGCCGCCGCTCTCAGACGGGTGCAACTCCTTGCCGTGCGTGGATCGACCGTCCTCGCTGTCGTCGACCGTCTCGAACACGGACGTCGCGACCGTGACGGTCGAGACCGCCGCGGGGCCGTGCGCCTCGTCGAACAGCGGGGATGCGACGCGGGACGCGCGCTCCGAGGATGACGATGTCGCGAGGGAGGAGGTCGACGGGAAGGCGAAAGCCGAGAAGGACGGGCGCGCCGAGAGGGCAATCTGCGACGGGAGTGACGGCGCGGGGAGCGGATCGAAGACGACCTCGCCCTCGAGGAGCGAGGTCGGTGTCGGGCGAGGCATCGATTCTGCTGTTGCGCCTCGAATGGCGAGGCCCCCGAGCGACAGCGAGCGCGGCGCGGGCGTGTCGGGCGAGAAGTACGACCGGAGCTCCTCGCCCCACTCGGACGCGCCGCCGCCCGCGTCGTGGTCGTCCTCATCGTGGTCGGGCGCGGCGAAAGACTGCCGCGAGTAGACGGACATGGACATGTCCGAGTGCATGCGCGTCGGTCGGCGGAAAGGGTCGATGTGCAGGACGGGCCTCGCAGTCGTCGATTCTGGCGCAACCCCCGGACCGTGCGAGCTGGTTGTGGCATCAAGGCATCCGACGTCGCTACTTGGCGCAGTGTCGGTCTCGAGGATAGGGGAAAGGTGGTACGGGATCGAGTAGCGAGAGCCGGTCGCCTCGGCGGCAAGGAGGGGTGGGCGCGCGAGTGGTGCTGGAGCGAGGGCTGGCCCCGCGAAAGCGATGGTCGACAACCTGTCGGATCCGACCGAGAAACGCGCGGCGGTGTCGAGCGCGGGAAGGGAGACGGAGCGGGTCGTGCCCAGGTCCGCCGATGTCGACCCTCCATGCCAGCCGTCCCAAGCTGAGGCGGGGCCTCCACTGCCCGCATCCATCTCCTCGGCGCCATCGTCGTCGTCGTCGCGAGCTCTCCCTTTGCCCTTGTCGAGAGCAGCCTGCGCGGAGTCTGCGGCCGCGACAAACTCCCAGGCTGCGAGACGCGCCATCTCGTCGCCGCCGAGCGGGAGGGGCTTTGAGGTGAGGTAGGGGGAGGCAGAGTGAGAGCGTGAGAGCGCTGAAGAAGCTGTCAACGCGACTTGGTCAGCTTGAGAGGCCGGGAAGAAAGGGAAGCAGGAGTGCACGCACCCACCACGGTTGGCGACAGGTTGAGCGGCAACGACACGCTCGCCTTGCCCTTGAAGTCGGCGGGCGCACTCAGTCGTTTCTTCTGAGCGCCGGGAGCCCTCAGGCCCGCCTCCCCCATCGTCGGAGAAGGAGACGCCTTTGTCGAGGAGGAGTGCGAGGGGCGGTGTGCCGGCGGCTGGAGGCTCGCCCTCTTTGAGCCTGAGCTGTTGGATCGGTCGAGGAGGCCGGTGAGGAACGAGCGAGTGCGCCCATGGCCGCGCGACACTGTGGGAGCGCTGGCGGCCTTGGCCGAGGTGGAGAGGCGGGGCCTGTGCGAGGGGCCATTGTTGGCGGCGGCGGTGGCGGCGAGAGGGAGGCTGTGACGCGTCGCCGACGTGCGTTTGTCCCTGCTCGAGGGCATGGTGCTCGAGTGCTGGCAGCAAGGGGCAAAGTTGGGACGAGGGAGAGGTTGGACAACGTCGTCGCCGGACTCCGCACCCCACACGCGTGCGCGCGTCGCCGACCGTTGTTCGCGGTTCGCGAGAGTCTGAGTCCAGCATTCCTCGACCCTCGGTCTCGCCACAAGTCCTCTCTGAGACCGCTTGCTGAGGTCGTAAGAGGCAAGAGGCTGTTGGCGTGCCTGTGCCGGACCCCGCGGCGGAGCGTGCTCGGGGTGAGCTCGCGTGTGAGCAGAGCCGGTCAAGCAAGCGCGTCTGGCTCCTGCGCCTCGACCTTGCTTGCTTGATCAAGTTGTCAACTGTTCAGAATGAGCAAGTACAAACGCATCTCAGCGCACCGAGCGCACGGGCCCGCTTGATGACATCGCGCTGCCCTCCCAACGCTCGCCGGCTCCCACGCGTTGGCCCTTCACCACCGCCGCCGGACAACGCGACCGAGCCGTACCTCACCGCGAGCCAGTCTGCAGCAACAGCATGCTCCCGTTCGGTCGCCCCAACGTGGTCAACCTGGCGCGTCTTCGCTTTCCTGACTCGTCACAGATCCCCCTTGGACGGCGCCGACGGCTGACGAGGCACACCCGACGGGCTGCAGACTGCGACGTCGCCGCGGGCGTTGAAGTACGAGCATGGCCTGTCGCCGAGGCACACGCTCAAGGTGCACGACGTCGACGGGGAAGGCGGCGACTGGACCGTCGAGGCGACCGTCTCCAAGGTCTCGGTCTGTCGGTCGAGCTCCTCCTTCTTTGGGCGTCCGATGCAGCCATGTGGCATCGCCTGACTGAAGGTGCATATCGCCCGCAGTCAACAGCTCGAACCTCACCCTTCGCCTCCCTGGCCGCGTCGTCACGTCCACCGTTGAAGTGTGGGCCTGCCGCGACCTGACGCTCGTCGTCGGCCCCGACCCGCCTTCCTCCTCATCGTCTCCATCGGACGAGCCCGCACCCTTGGGCACCCTCCAGCTCGACCCGGACTTGCACCACGTGCGAGTGTGCTTCCCTTCGCCCACCTCGGTCGGCAAGATCATCGTCGCGCCGCTCCTGACAGAGGACGAAAACGGGCAGCGCTCGTTCGGCTTCTCGCACTTGAGCTTCCAGGCAGGCGATGACGAGCCGTTCGTCCTCTTTGATGGCGAGGGACGGTTCCGAGATCCGCAGGCGCCGGACGATGTCAGGTCGCCTCGCGACGCCGAGCCAGCCCTGCCTCGGCAGCTGGTCTTGAGCCACACCGACGGCAGGTGGAGGACAGACGGGCTGGCCAGAGGAGAGAAGGACTACCCGGTGCTGGCATAGCGAGGAAGAGTGCGAATACAGAAAGAAGCCCTACACGCTGTGCTCCTCTCGCGCCTGAACGATCGCGAACCGCTGCCCAGGCTCGCACACGGCGAGTGCACGGTCAAAGTCGCGCTGTGCGCCATCGAGGTCGCCGCATGCTGCGCGCAGCTCGGCGAGTGCCGCGCGGACCGAGGCGGCGTCCTTGACGCAGGGAGGACGCAGGCGGAGGGCCGTCTCGAAGTCGTGGAGCGCGAGGCCGAGGTCGCCCCTGCGCGGATGCCGAGGTGGGTCAGTGGTCTCGTCAAGGGTACGAGACGGAACGGAAAAAGAAGAGGCACGCACTGTGTCGTCCTCGCCGAGGCCCTGAGCAGGAGCAAGGGGAACGCTGCGACGGGCAAGCCGTCCTCGCCCGAGCGAAGCACCGGCGCGCCACTCGTCCGCCGCCCAGAGCTCTCGTGGTGCTTCTCCTCCTTGACGGCGACTTTGCGGAGCTGGTCGATGGCCTCGTCGAGCTCGACGAGGCACGAGGTGAGCGTCTCGGGCGAAAGCGCGCCGGCCGTCTCTTCGTTCTTGAGCTGAGCCAGGGCGCGACAGGCTGAGGACAGCCGAGAAATCAGGAGCGCTCTGCAGACACTCCGACCAATCGACGCACCGAGAGTGTAGGGCTCGGACGGGTCCTTAAGGCTCGCGGAGAAGCCAAAGTCTGCCACCGCCGACGCAAAGTCGCCCACCTGCAGCCGTCTGCGAGCGTCAGCGCTGTGCACCAGCGATGAGAGAGGAGAGTCCCTCACGTGGCAGTACGCCCACCCCCGTGCGAGGTACTCGAGGTCACAGTCTGCGTCTCCCAGCCGGCTCCGGTACGCCTTGCCGTTCCGCACTGCCGCGTTGGTCGCCGCGAGGTCAGCCTGTGCGCCCTTGACGTCCCCTGCGACGCCGCGAAGAGCGGCGCGCAGCGAGAGCGCGAGGACGTCGTGCGGCGTCGATGCGAGGACGAGGTCGATGTCGCGCACGGCGGCGGCGTTTTCGCTGTGGAAAAGCAGTCCGTCAGAAGTCGGGGGTCGTTCTGCGTGTCTGGTACAAAGAGACGCACTGCATTTCCTCGAGCACGAGTGCCCTCGCTCTCAGCGCGTCGACGTCCGGCTCGTGCGTGTCCCGCTCGCCATCGACGCCTCGCCTGCTGAGGTCGACCGCGGCGTCGAGGTCCTGGAGCGCCGCATCGAGGAGGCGCAGGCGGTGGTAACACAGCCCGCGGCGGACGCGCAGCGAGACAGACGTCGGCTCAAAGAGGAGGACGTGCGAGAGGCGGTTGATAAGGTCGGGAAGCTGGGTGTAGTTGGCGTCCTTGTACAGATCGAGCGTCTCGTGGCGGTACGCCTGGCGCCTCTCGCTCCACTCGGTGCGGCGGTCAGGTGAGGACTTGAACAGCGCCTCACGCAGCTGGACCACGTCGCCGACGATGAGGAGGGGCTCGCCCGGGTCGCGAAGGTTCTTGTGCGAGCCGGTGACGAGCGACCAGCGGTCGTGAATGAGTCCGTCGTTGGCGAGGACGGGGTCGAGGAGCTCGGCGTCGGTGAATGGGTCGCGCGGGTGGAAGACGATCGCGCCGGGCGGGAGGCGGTCCTTTTTGCTCTTGCCCTTGCTCTTGCCCGTCCGCACACTTGCGTCGTCGCCGCTCGTCGTGAGCGCGAAATTCTCGCCGTCCGAGTGCACGACACTCGTCGCGAGCGTCGCAGTCGACTGGCGTCGGCTGAAGAGGGAGCTTGCGCGGGATGGCGCAGGCTCGAAGGGGTCGTCCGTTGCCGCTGCGGTCGCCGTCGTTGATGAGGGCGCGTAAGACGAGGTCCGCCGCGATGCCGACGACGAGGAGGCACCCGCAGGAGCGTAGGGCACGGGCAGACCAGGTGAGGGCCGGCCAGGCGGGAAGTCGACAGGCGAGACCAGCTCCTCCTCTTCCTCCTTGATGCGCTCCTGCGCCGCAAGCTGGTCGACAAGGGCAGAGATGATCTTTTCGGCCTCGCCGCTTTTGAAGCCCTTCTTCCCGTCGCCGCCGCCGCCTCCGACCGCCTCGTACGCCTCCTTCTTGAGCTCCGTGATGGCCTCGTGAATCGCCTCCCTCGTCGAGGTGCGGCACACCGTCTCGAGGTTTGTCGGTAAGCCCTCGATCGTCGTCTGCAGCTTGACGACGCCGGCGCGCGTGTCCTGCAGGGCGGCAAAGATCGCGACGGCCATTTTGGAGGCAAACGCCTTTGTGAGGCGCGCGTCCAGGTCGGCCAGCTTGTCCGAGGCTCTGTCGACCAACGACGTCAGCTGTGCATTCGATATTGGGTCAGGCCGGAAGAACGCACTGCAAGGCCGTCCAAATCGACCGCAGGTTCTTATCGTTCGTGAGCAGCCACGCCTTTGCGTTGCTGAAATCGCGTTCTATCGACTCGAGGCTGCGTGGAGCGTGTCAGCGGGTGTTGCTCGCAACTGCGGCCAGATGGCACCGGCTGCGGGGAGGAAGAGGGCACGCACGCGTCGTTCCTGCCCAGCTTGAGCATCTCTTCGCGCGCCTGCAACCGCTCGAGGCTGATCTCGAGGTTCTGCGAGAAGCCTTCGAGAATGTCGAGGAGCGCCTTGTTGCGCGAGTGAACTGGAAGGCGTCGGGGTCAGCGGCTGGTTGTCGGGTCGACAGGCTCTGGGAGTGGGAGGAGCAGGCGCACCTGCATAGTACTCGTAGAGGGTCTTGACGATCTGAACGCAGGCACCCACTGCAGACAGGGCTCCAAAAGACATGCTGACCGATGACGGAACGCGGCTCGAGGCGGATGATGGCGGGGGCCGGGGTGCGTGGGGTGGGGGGTCGACGGGAACGAGGGGGAGCGGCCCTCGAGCAAGCCGGCGAGGGTGCGCTCGCAAGGTAGCGCGGACAATAGCAGTTCAGACAGTGACCAAGTGCAAGCAAGGGCAAGAGCGAGTCGAGCGAGAGCGGGCCGGGGCGGGGAGTCCGAGGCAAACGGACGAGGGGGAGCGTGCGGGTACTCCTGAGCGCGTGAGAAGGGCTGCTCTGGCAAGCCTGGTCGTGCTGAGAAGCTGTTCAGCTCATCAGGAGTCTGAGCCTCGCAAGTCGACACGCTGGACGCAATGAGAGAGCCGAGGGCGCTCGTGCGGAGCGTGATCCCCCTCTTCTCTCATCGCCAACCTCTCAAGAGACAAGAAGCGCAGCTGGACTGCGTCGTGAGCTCTTGCTCGTGCTATCCACTGAGCGACATCCGCTGACGAGCTCTCGTCGCTCTTGCAGCCTCGTCCACGTCCTCATCACCTCCCCAGACCCCCGATCTCCCCTCTCGACGCACCGCAGACGCCTTGACGCTTTTACAACCCAGTAAGACGAGCTCAGAATGGCAGCACCGTCGTCCTCGGTCGTCCAGCTCGCCGTCTGCGTTGGCGGCATCTACGTCTCGTTCCTCGTGTGGGCACTTGTGCGTCCCTCTCGCTCTGCTTGCCTGCGGAACGAGCGAGCTGACGCGACGCCCTCGCAGTGTCAAGAGCGCAGTGCGTCTCGCTCGTCCGCGCTGTCGCCCTGCGAGGGACGCCGTCGTCGCCCAGAGACCGCGAGCTGACGACCCCTCGCCCTGCGCACAGTCTCCACGACGCCCTACCTCTCGACCGACATGTTCCCGACGAGTGACAAGTTCCGCTCAGTCCTCTTTGTCAATACGGTCCAGTCGGCGTTCTGCGTCCTGTCGGCGAGCGTCTACCTCGTCCTGACCAAGCGGAGACCGGGCGTGTCTTGGCGCGAGGTTTTTGGACTGCCGCAGCCGGTCGGCCGCAGGGACAAGCTCGGCCTGAACAGCACGAAGGCTGCCAATGGGAACGGGACGGCGAATGGCGTGCACTCCATGAACGGCGTCGACAAGGCGCGCACCGGGCAGAGCGCGTCTCGGCTGTTGCGCCTGTACGCCTTCATCGCCTTCGTCGCGTCGTCGGCCGCGCCGTTTGGGTTCCTCGCCCTGTCGCACATCTCGTTCCCGACCCTCCTCTTGGGCAAGTCGTGCAAGCTCGTGCCCGTCATGCTCATGAACATCCTCCTGTACCGCCGCCAGTTCCCCCTCCACAAGTACGTCCTCGTCGCGCTCGTGACGGCCGGCATCTACGCCTTCATGGCGTTCAAGCCGGTCAAGGTGGGCAAGAGTGGAGGAGGGGGCCCCGAGTCGAGCAGCCTGCTCGGGCTCGTGCTCCTCGCCGTCAATCTCCTCCTCGATGGCGTCACCAACGCGACGCAGGACCACGTCTTCTCGACGTACACCCTCGACGGCCCGCAGATGATGTTCTTCATGAATCTCTTCGCGACCCTCTTCACCTTCGCCGCCCTCGTCACGCCGTACTCGCTCCTCCCTTCCTTCCTCCTCCCCGTCTCGGCTGCGACCGGCGCCCACTCGAACGAGCTGTCGTCGTCCCTCGCCTTCATTGCGTCGCACCCTTCGGTCCGGCTCGACATCCTCCTCTTTGGCCTGACGGGCGCGGTCGGCCAGATCTTCATCTTCGTGACGCTGTCGCTGTACGGGTCGCTCACGCTCGTCACCATCACCGTCACGCGCAAGATGGTGACGATGCTCTTGAGCGTGTTCGTCTTTGACCACAAGCTCACAAAGGGCCAGTGGTCCGGCGTCGGCCTCGTCTTTGGCGCCGTCGCCATGGAGGTGTGTCCTGCCTCCTCTCTCGTGTCGTGTGCTCGAGTTATCGCGTCACTGACTCGCCCCCCTCCTCCCTCTGCAGGCTGTCGTCGCGCGTCAGGAGAAGAAGACCAAAAAGGTCAAGGCCAAGGAGACCTGAGCGCCGGGTGGACTCGATTTCGTTGTGCATCTTTAGATCCCCACCTCGCATTGCATCGTGTCGTTACAGCAGCTCGCTCGTCCTGTGTCGGGAATGACTCGATGAGCCGGGCCCGCACGAACGACGATGACGTCGAGACAGCTCTGCAGGCAGCCGCACCTGCCCCGGCCAATTCGTTGAGGGAGCGCTGCGCCCGTTCCGTCGTTTCTCCTCGCACAGCGTCTCGAGGAGAGGCAGCACTGTTCCTTGTCTCCCTTCAAGCTTTCCCGCGTCCTCGCGTAAAGCGGCCGGGGCGGGCCTCGGTCCTCAAGCAGGCTCTCGGACCTGCTGCTCGTACCCGAGTCAACTCCCGGACACCGGTCGCTGGAAGACGCTGAGGGAGTCTTGGATGCCACGCGAGTCGCAGACAAGGGGGGCAGACAAGGGGGAGAGGTGTGGCACTACCACGTCGTCTGAGCAATGTTGATGAGCTTCCACCGGGGCTTGAGCTGCGCGAGCGGCACCTCCTCGAACTTGCGCTCCTTGCGCCGCGTCTCGCTCCCGCGCTCAGCCTGCTTGCTGCCTTCGTGAGCGATGAGACCGTCGGCGACGTCAACAAGCTGGAGGTGCAAGTCGGAGACGAGGCGGTGGAAGCGCTGCGTCGCGCCCTCGGGAACCGAGATATCAACGTCGACGACGGCTTGCGCGTCCGGACGCACGTCGCCGCCACAGCCTGCGTGGACACCGAACACGTCGTCGCTGCTGCCAACCGGCGACGGGAGCGAGAGCATGGTTGCGGTCTCGGGGTCGGCACAGGCCTGCAAGGGCCAGGGCTCGAGGTCTGAGGTCGAGCGGATAGAAGTAGTCGTTGGAAGCGCAAGCCTGAAGCGACGCAGGAGGGTCCGGAGAGCCTATCGGGCACGCAAGGTCAGCGCGATGTCGCGCACGCGGACACGGGCTACTTGAGGCGGTAGGGACCTACCTGCTCCCGTGTCTTGTCGCTGAAACCCGCGAAGCTTACCAGTTCGTCGTAGCACGCCGTGCAGCCCCAACCTGGAAAGGTGCTCCACATCTCGAACGGGTCGAACCGGTCCACGCGGCAGTCCTCGCACCGCAGGCTGTCCACGTGCGTGATCTCGGCCTCCCTCAGCTCCTGATCGACGAGCTTGTGCTGAACGAGGTCCCACACTTCGGTAGGCACGCTCTGGACTGCCGAAGTAGCTCGGCTAGAGCTGACCTGCGCAGCGAGAGTGCCGTTCCTGCGGCGGAGGAGGACGAGGTCGAAGAAAGCGAAAGCGCCTTGCAAGCGAGGCCACGCCTCGGTGGCGTAGAGGAGCGACTCGGTCGTGACAGTGATGCCATAGGCGAGATAGGCGTTCGACTCCACGTCGTCCATGGTTCAGCGAGGCGGAAGGCGCACAGAGGGGCGGGGACGAGAGTGCGTGCGGAGGTGGTCGACCACTTCAGGTCTGCGGGTGGCCGCGAACACGTCAGCGCGCCCTACAGGGGCTTTTGACAGTTCTCGGGACAGGCATCACCCGCTGCAGTGCCGTGCGAGAGCTCTGGGAGAACAGTTCTCGGGACGAACTGATGAGATGGCGCAAGCGACAAGGACTAGGCCTACAGAGCCGTGCGATGACGTCGAGGGACTCTTGCGGAACTGCTGGAACGGCTCAGAGAGGAGTGCGACCGCCAGGTAATCAGAAAGGCAGAAGCGGGTGAGCGTGAGGAGCGAGAGATCTCTCGAGCGCCTCGGGGCCTCGTGGGACGCGACACGCGCGAGCTCCACATCGGCAACGACACGAGTCGGGGCTTCGAACGGCCTGACACGAGTACGCATCCCGCCGAGCCGACAACAGGACGTTCTCAGCTGACAAGCGGTGCATGCCGTGCTTTCGCCCGCTCTCAGCTTGCTCTCGCTCGCATGCCTTTCGCATGGACACGGCAAGGATGCACAGCTCCCTGTCTACTCGTCCATGAGACTGCGCAAAGCAAGGTCAGCAGGTCAACCCACGAGAGGAACACAGCGGGCGCCAGCACGTACACCTTCTTTGCCTCCTCAAAGATGCGGTCCACCTCTGCCGTCTTCTTCTTGGTCGCGTCGTCGAGCTGCAACGACCACGCCACCGTCAGCAACTCTGGTCACAATGGCCGAGCTCTCACACACGCGCCAGAGACGCACCTTCTTGCCCTCCGTGCGCGCTTCGTCCTTCCCGACAATCTTGTTGTCCTGGTCCCGCTTGATCTCCTTCTGCCCGTCGATCCTCACCTGCCGAACAGCGATGCGCGCCTTCTCGCACAGGGCCTGCGCGTCGCGCACGAGCTGCTGCCGCTTGTCCCAGTCGGGGCGCGGGACGGGGACCCGGATCGACGTCGCGCCGGCGGGTTGAGGAGTCAGGTTGAGCGGCGAGGCGTAGATGGCGGCCGTGACGGGCTTGACACCCTGTGGTGCGACAGTGCGAGGTGGTCAGGCGAAACTGACCGGGACGAGGTCTCCGCAGCCAGAGGGAGACAAACGCACGGCTTCCTCGTAGCACGACACGAGCAGGTCCTTGCCGTCCTTGACCGAGACCGACGCAAACTCGTTCAAGGGTCGCTTGCCTTCGGGCGTCTCGACGCGCACGTTGTCCAAGAGGGCTGAGAGGGGGAGCAAACCGGTAAGTTCACTACGAGCGTGAGCCGCAGCAAAGGGAGTGCAACGCACTCGGAGAGACGCGGCCGACCCGGCCGACGACCTGCTTGAGGGCGACGCGGAGTCGGTCAACGGCGTCGCTCATGTTGGTCTCGAGCACCTTGAGCTCAAACTGCTCTCCGGGGAGCTGCGTGTCGAGGAGCTCTTGCTCAGTGACGAGGTGACCTTTGCCGTGCTTCTTGCCCTTGCCCTTGCTGGGCGGGGTCGGGTCATAGTCTGCGTCGTCCTGCTTCTTGGCCTTGGTCTTCTTGTGGCGCACGAGGAGCGAGGGAGGGGTCGACACGGGTGGACTGATGAAGGCGGGTCGGGCGGGGAGCGAAAGAAGCGCGAGCGGGGCGGGGTAAGGGTAGGAGGAAGCGGTGCAGCGCAGTGCTGGCCTCAGGCAAGCATGTGCAGCACGCAGACTCATCCTCGACGAGCTCGAGCTAGTATGACGACGCCAACCTCCCTGCCGCGCCCCGGCCCAGGTTGACCTTGAATCTCTCTCAATCGTCCTCGCTCTGCATAACACAGATGGTCCGTCAGACTGTCTCTGGAGTCTCGAGCGCGCGCTGATGAGACGCCCCTGCAGCCGCGCCCTCACCCGCTGTCGACTCTCCGCCTCAAGGTCTCGAAGAGTCGGTCCCTTGCTCTCGCCTCGCTCTTCCCCTCCTGAGAGCGCTGACCAGGACGCCCTACCCCCGCGAGCACAGCCACCATCCTCCTCCCCGTCACCCCCTCGACGACCCTCTCGTCCCTGCGCTCGACAGTCCTCGCGGCCCTCGCCTCGACCGCCTCCTCTGCCCTCGACGACGACCCCGAGCTGCCGCAGCTCCCGACTGACGCGGACGACATCGCCCTGTGGCGCCTCGACGCTCCGGAGCGCGACGCAGACGGGAACGAGGCGGACAAGTGGATCCAGCTGCGCGACGAGAAGAGTGGGGTCGACAAGTTGGGGTTGTGAGTCCTGCTCCTCCCTCTCCTCGTTGTGCGCAGCCCGGGAACTGACAGGCGTGAACGCGGCGCACAGGCACGAAGGCGATGAAGTCGGCGTGAGCTTCAAAGACGCCGACGGTGCGCCCCTCGCCCTCTCTCCTGCGCTCTCCTCCTTCCCGCGCTCACCTCTTGCTGCTGCGCCAGGTTCTTTCCCGCCACCGACCATCGTTCGTCCCGTCGACGACGACGAGCTGGAGTGACCTTTCCCTTCTCGGGCTGCTCAGCACAGAGCGCCCCGCATACCCTGCTTTGCAACGCGATACCCTCCGTTCGTCACGACTGCTCGCCCGCGTCGAGGAGCTGCACCGCCCGGTCTCGCACAGCCTCCCAGGCATTCCCAGTCTCCCCCACAACATCGAGCGGAGCAAGGGCACCCGAGAGAGCGGCCTGCTCGGCGGTCGAGAGCGCTCGCCAATTGGGAGAGGGCCGCTCGGGCGTCGCGAAGGGGTCGTCAAAGTCCTGCACTTGCGGGAGCGTCGCTCTCGCAGCGTCTTGCGAGGACGAGGCGAGCTAATGCCGAACGACCAAAGTGTGAGCGCTCACACCTCTCCAGAGTCACACGCACCGAAAAGAGCGACGCACCTCCCCGTCCCCGCCTGGCAGCGCCGCCGGGTACCGACCGAACGCCAACCCCTTGCACCGCTCAATGACAGGCGTGCTCCCCGCGTCGAGCAGCACAGCGCAACCCGTCGAGTCGTGCATGCGGAACTGCGCGCCGCGCGCGACGTGAGTGTCAGCGCGAGGTGCTGTCCGGCGGAGCGCGGGAAAGACACAGCCAGCGGAATGCGCCTCACCTGGTGCGCCCCGAGCGCAATCACGCACGCCTCGCACCCCTGCACGAGGGCACTCGCGCCCGCCTCGCGCGGGAGGAGCACGACGCACCGTCGCAGGTCGGTCAGGTACAGTGCGCTGAAGGTGCCTCGGGATCCGCCTGCGGTGGGGGCGCGGAGGTCGACGAGGCAGGAGGAGAGGGACGAGAGGGCGAGGGCGCCTCCCGAGGGGGAGGAGGTGGGGGGAGAGGGGAGGGACGAGGCGGTGAGGTGTGTGGAGGAATGGGAGGAGAGGGTCATGGCTGTGGGAGGGACGGGGGAAGCGATAGGGCGGGACGCGGGGAGTGATGGTGCAGAGGTTCGTGCCGCGGGCTGGCGAGCGCTTCTTGCAGAGGTCGACGCGCTTGCGGAGGGCGCCCCACGCTTGAAGCTAAACTTGCTCTTGGGCGCTGCCGCGGCTATGGACGCGACGAGCTCGTCTTGCAGTGCAGTGAGCTCCTGCTCGAGGGACAAGCGGATGCACAGTGACCAGTCAGCAAGGCGATAGAGCAAGGGCAGCCGCTGCCGAGCGGACGCACCTTTTCGCACCGCCGCAGCTCAAACGCTGGCAAGTCCGCCGCCCGTTCCGTCAGCTCCTTCGAGAGCTCCTGCACAATCCTCTGCTCGATCGCAGCATCGCTCGCCGCGCCTTGCAAACCGGCTTGGAGTGCTGTGGAGGCGCGAGCGTCAGGACCTGGGTCGCAGGACGTGGAGTTAGCAAGAGGACCGACCACGCAGCTGTGCGGTCCAACGCTCGACAAAGACGAGAGGAGGCTCGTCCATCTGATCACCGCGTGTCTGCAGCCCCACGAGACAGGCGTCAGGCCTCGGGACGAGGGGTTGTGCGGGAGAGGGCGGCGAGACGGAGAGTTTGGCACGCACTGGACAAGGTGGAAGGGCAGCTCTGCGTGTCTGTACACTCTGCGTCGTCGCTTTGACGTCGATTCTGCGAGAACAGATGGCTGTGTGGGCGCGAGCAGCCTGGTTAGAGGCGACCCTCGAGCCAGCATGAGGCGGACGCAGAGGGGACCGCACGAACGAGTTCGAAACAGGTCGCGCTGTTCAACCAGGAGGTAGAAGCGCAGAATCGAGCGAGTGGGATGGCAAGCAGAGGCAGAGGCAGAGGCAAGCGGACGAGGTCTGTGGTCGAGTCTGAGGAGGAGGGACCCGTCGCCTGCTGGCTCGGCGGAGTCGAGAGTCTGCTCCTGCCCTCCACCCCCTCCAGCTCAGCCATGGTGAGCCACGCCTGCGCACACCGCTCCACATCTCGAGACAGACACTGACACGCATCCTCAACCTCACAGTCGACCCACCGCGAGGCCAAGTGAGCTCCCCGCCGTTGCTCTCAACCGCCGCGCGCCGATTCGACCCCCGAGACGTAGCTGACCCTGCGTGCCCTTGCTGCTGCGCCTTGCCCGTGCCAGGTTCCCGACCAAGGACTATGTCGAGTGCGCCCGCTCCCCTCTCCCGCTCGTCACTTGCTCGGAGCTGACCCCGGTCCCTCATTCCCCCTCCTCCCCCTCCCCCTCATCTCGGCACTCGCGCTTCACCAACTCCCGCCCGCCTGCTGCTGCGCCTCCCATGCCCCGCTCTCTCTCTCCGTGATCTCATCAGGCCCACGCCCATGCCCGCGTCGGTCCCGCACGTCGACGAGCTCGGCGTCACCTCTGCGCCGCTCAAGTCGGCCTCGTTCTTCATCGGCGAGTACTGCAAGCCGTACAACGGTGCGTGCTTTCCCTTCCCTTCTACTCAAAGAGAGACGAGCGCTGACGAGGCGCGTGGTGCGCAGAGGACTTCATGCTGTGTAAGGCCGAGAGTCGGGATCCGGCACACTGCCTCGCAGAGGGCCGGAAGGTGACGCGCTGCGCGCAGGACCTGTGCGTTGCCACTCGTTCTCTCCTCTTCGAGCGGCGCAGCTCTGACTTGGCGAGGCGCATGTGCACACCGCAGGATCGCCAAGGTGCGGTCGACGTGCTTGAAGGAGTTTGACGCGCACTGGCAGTGCTTGGAGAGGAACAACCAGGTGCGCACGTCCCTTCATCTCGCTCAGCGCGGCGAAGGTCTGTCCCGAAAAGCAGCCTACCTGACTGACACGTGCTGTTGATGGATATGCAGGAGTTCTACCACTGCCGAAAGGAGGAGCGGGTGTACAACGGCTGCGTGTTTGAGAAGCTGGTGCGCAGTCTCTCCCTCCTCCAGGTGCGCAAGCCGGACGCGCTGACGACTGCACCCGCACTCCCTTCGCCCCCATGTGACCCGCCGGCCCCTCACTTCGCGTCACCCTCCGCCCCACCTCTCGACTCGTTCCCCACGCCCGCAGAAGCTGAAGAAGGACATCCCCGGCTCGCCAGAAGGCAAGCCCCAGATCCACGACAAGAAGTGGACCGTCTACGGCGCGATCCAGAAGTAAAAGACGCGCGGGAACACGTGGCCCCCTCTTCCTCCCTCTCCCGCCTTGTTCTTCCACCCTCTCTCCTTTCCTTTCCTCCTCTTTCTTTCGCGTGCCGCGTCGAAGCGAGCAGGGGTGTACGACGGTCGGTAGAAGAGGGACGAGGGGGAGGGGGGATTGTGCGAGGGGGCGAAATGCAGCGCATTCAGTCGACAAGCCCTCTCTCCCCTGTCTCTCACACTCTCTCTTCCTTCTCGCTCTCTCGCTCTCGACGCACAGACACAGCGAGGGGTATGCAAGGTGGTGCGTTACAGCTGCGCTAGGGTGGGGTCGGGTCGGCGTGGAGAGAGACGGAGGGGGCAAAGGGAAAAGAAAGAGGGGGGGGGGATGGACGGAGAGCGCGGCGTGAGATCGTCTAACAGGCGCATAGCGGGACGGGATGAGGTAAGGGGAGGCCTCAAGAAAGGAAAGGGGAGGATCGTGTCGTGTCGAAGAAGGAGAAAGATAGAGAGCAACGAGGAAGAGAGACGAGTCTAGGCGGGCACGACGCTCGCGTCCTGACCCGGGGGTGCAATCCTCCCCATCTCGTCGCCCCTCTCGACGCTGACGCTCTTCTTGAGCTTGTCGAGGGCCCTGACCGTCTCCTGCTTGCTCTTGCCGTGCCACGGCCCGGCATCACTGAGCGAGCACCCCTCGGGGCAGTCGCACGTCCCGCCGAGGAACTTTGGGAGCGACGACGCGGGGACCTGCTTGAGGAGGTCGTCCTTGTAGCCCGAGCCGAGGATGTGGATCTTGGCGACCGTCGCCTCGTCGAGCCAGCCTTTGACGAGCGACCACACGGTCGAGAAGGCCCAGGGCGCGTTGATGATGTAGAACTTGCCCATCGACTCGGGGTAGTTGTTCTGCGAGACTGTGTGTGCAGGACAATATCTTCATTGGTGAGACTGGGGGTGTCCCGCGAGAGAGAGAGACGCAGGGAGAGGGGCACGCACTGGTCGACGCCTCCTGGACGTAGCCCTTGACCTTCCAGAACTGGCTGACGCCGACGCCCTTGAGGTCCATGATGGTGCAACTCGTCTCGACGACGTGGCCCTGGAGCTCGGAGCAGATCGGGAGGCGCTCGCGCTGGAACTTTTCGTACTCGACGACGAGCGACTGCATCTGGCGTTCAGGGGTCGTCACCTTGTACAGCTCGTTGAGGTCGAGCTTGCCGAGCTGCTCGATGTAGACGGGCCGGCCGTCGTTGTCCGTCTTGTGGTAGAAGCGAGGGTACAGCTTGTCGACCTGGGCCTTTTCGCTGTAGTCGAACGTCTCGTACAGCTCGTCGACGTGGAACGACTGCTTCCACTTTTGCGTGTCGATCCACATGACCTTGGCCTTGGGGATGTCAAACTTGCGCGCGCGGAGGAAGCGCCTGAGTGTGTTGGGTGGGGGCCAGTCAGCTGGGCGAGGGGCTGAGGAGAGAGAGGTGGAGGGAGGGAGGACGCGACGGACAGGAGCATGGCATCGTCGTGCTTCTCTGGGTCGTAGAAGCCCTCTGCGGCGAGTTCCTGCTTGAACTGTAGGCATGTCGAGGTGTCGAGTGCACGAGCGAAAGAGCGGTGAGACGAGCGACGAGGGGGAGCGCGTCGAGTGATGGCGAGTGAGGGGGCGAGGGAGACGTGGGCCAGAGGGGGGGAAGGGGCCAGGTGCGAGGGTGAGACGCGTCTCTGGAGAGCTTGTGTGGACGAGAACGGACCTGCTGAAGAGCGGCCTTGTGCTCCTGAGTGAGGTGGCCCGGGTGACCTGCCAGGGGGTCCTGCGAGAGAGAGAGGGAGGGGGGCCATGGATGTCAGCGGCGCGGCTCTGTTGGCCAGAGGGGGAGTGGTGGAAGGGCGTGCCTTTGCTGCTGCCGACATGGTGTGCAGGATAGGGTGCAACCGGTGCGTGGATGCGAGAGGGAGGAACCCCTTGGCCGTCGTCGTCGTCGTCGTTGTCGTCGTCGTCGTCGCCGACCCTCTGCTGCTCTTGCTCCTCGATCACTCACTCTTCTTAGCTCTCGTTGTCCCTCCCTTTACTACCTAGTCGCGCACTTAACAGGCGCACACCGACAAGCGCTTCCGGGCACCCACCGCCTCCGCTTTCTTGGCACTCACCGTGGCACCCCCCCACCTCGCCGTTGCTCGCCGCCAACCCCTCCTTTCCCCCAGCTCTCGACGAGATGAGCTCCGACAAGAGGCCCGCGTCAACCATCGCAAGCCGTCGAGGTCAGCCCCGCATCGACACGCACACCAGAGGGAGACCCCACTCGCACCACCGGCGACGGTTCAAGCCCTCGACGCACCTCACTCGCGGGTGGGCCACGGCGTCGTTCCACTTTTCCCTCGCAGCCACGTTCCTCGCCATCGCCGCAGTGTGGTCCATCACCCCGCTGGCCTGGGGCTACGTCCTCTACACGCTCGTCACCCTCGCACCCGCCCTCAGCTCTGCCCGCCCTGCACCGGGCTCGTCCACGTCCCCGCTGCGCATCCTCCACTGGGTCACCTTGTCCTACTGCGCCACAGAGTGCCTCTTCTCAATCTACTACCGCGCACTCGCCATCCGCTGCAACGGCCTCCGGCAGCCTAAGCGACACAGCCGCAAGTACCTCCGCGGCCTCTTCCTCCGCTCGCTCGAGAACGGCCTCCGCCTCGACGACGACGACGACGGCGAAGACACGAGTAGCAGCGACGACTACGACGCTGGCGACCTCGCCAAGGACGTCACCCGCCGCACGACGGGCGTCGACTCCAAGCTCGAGGACAACTGGGCCGAGCGCGCCCGCGACGAGGAAGAGGCTCAGCGCGGCTCGGACGGCGAGCCGGGCCCTCCGTCCTCCTCCGCCGCGCATGGACACGGGCCCGCGAAGCGCGCCGGGCGACGCCGGCCCGCCGCGGGCGCAGGCGACGGGGCGTCGACCCCCGAGCTGGGCACGACGGACCTCCCCGGCGGCAGCGGGGGGAGCAGAGGCGCGCGGGCCCGCGGGTCGAGCGCCTCGAGCGACTACCTCTCTGCGAGGGTGCTGCCTACCCTGCGCATGGACGACCCGCCCGTGACGCGCTCGGCGGCCGCGGCGCGCAGGGCACAGCAGCTCGAGCCGTCGCGCTCGCGGGCGTCGCTCGACTCGCGCGAGGACGAAGGGTTCGGGGGAGACATGTCGCGCCTGTCGTTGCGGACGCTCGACTCTGCCCTGGGGGCGAGTCCGCGCTCGACGACAGGTCCGGTCCTGCCCCTCGTCGCGCCGCACTTTTCCTCGTCGTCGGCGTCGTACCCGCCGTCGTCCGTCCCGACCGACATCCACGCCCTGACAGGCAAGGGCAAGCACCGCCCGCACCCAGACGGGCACCCGCACCCGCACACGCGCTTCCTCCCCCGCCTGTCGCCCTCGGACCCGCGCGCGCTCGAGTTCCGCGAGCTGCTGCGGTACTGGTTCGGCGGGTGCGACTTTGCGCACATTGGGCGGCTCAACATGTGTGACTGGCTCGCGTGGAGCATGTACGGGTGCACGCTCGAGGAGTTGGAGGACGAGCGGCGCGAGTGGGACAGGAAGGGCAGGCCCGCGCTCGTGCTCGAGGGGGGGAAGCTCGATGTCGACTCGGACGTGGATGAGTCGGGGAGTGAGGACGGAGGGGACGAGGGAGAGGGCGAGGGGGAGGAGGAGGATGGGGAAGGCGCGGACGAGGTCGAGGAGAGGGTCCGCGCGAGGAGGTTGAGGAGCGAGGAGAGCGTCGAGGCCGACAGGCTCGGACTCGTGCACCACTGCCTCGTCCTCGTGCAGTGCGTCCCCCCGTGCCACCTCTCCTTGTCGCTGAGTCCAGTCGCTGACTTGCCCCCCCCGCAGAGCCCGCGCGGCGCACGTCTTCCCCCCAGGGCGCAACCCCGCCGTCAAGCCCCTCCGCCTGACGCTCGACCCCGTGCGCGTGACGAGCCGGCCACTCCTGCTGTACCTCGTCGTCGCCGTCCTGCAGAAGAGCGTCATGGGCGTCGCGATGGCGCGAGGGTTCGCCAAGCACGACGACCAGGGGACGAGGTACCTCGTCAGGGTGCCGGACGGGTGGGAACCCAGGGAGGACTTGCCGGAGGACGAGAGGCCGCTCGTGTTTATCCACGGGCTCGGCATGGGCCTCGCGCAGTGTGCGTCCTCCTGTCTGTCTCTCGCACGACGTCTCACTCGACTGAAAGCCGCCCCGCACAGACACGACCCTCATCTCGGTCCTGTCCAAGTCGCGCGCGCTGCGGCGCCGGCCCATCCTCGTCCTCCTCCAGCCGCACATCAGCATGTCGCTCTTCTCGAGCGGGTTCCTCGACCCTGTCGAGCAGGAGCAGTGCGCCGCGGGGCTCGACCGCGTCTTGCGCAAGCACGGGTTCGACGAGCGCTCGGGAGGGTGCACCGTCTTGAGTCACTCGAACGGCACTATTGTGCATGCGTGGCTGCTCAAGGCCCACCCACACCTCGTCGCAAGGTCGTGCTTCGTCGACCCGGTCGCGTTTCAGCTGTACGAGCCGTGGGTGTGCTACAATGCCCTGTACGCGCCCGCCAGGAAGCCCATGGAGCACCTCATGCGGTGAGTCTGCGGCAGTCCCTCGACTGCGAGCCCGCGTCGCCCCGAGCATGGGAGGGCCCGGTCTTTGCAGCCCTTGAGCCCCTCACTGACGAGATCCCCCCGCCACCCGCCGCAGCTACTTTGTCATGCGCGAGCTCGGCGTCGCCTTCATGCTGTCGCGCACCTTCTCCTGGACCTCCAACCTCCTCTGGCCGTCCGAGATCCCCTCGCACGCCGACGCGCACAAGACGGCCGTCTTCCTCGCCTCGGACGACTCGATCCTCTCGGCCGAGCGCGTCCGCCTGTACCTCCGTCGCAGCGGCCTGCGCGAGGTGCGCTCGCCGCGCCGCGTGGGCGACGAGCCGGGCGGGGGCGGGCTAAAGGTGTTTGAGGGGCTGAAGCACGGCGAGAGCATGATTGGCGAGGGGGCGCCGTTCGAGGAGGTCATGCGGTGGGTCACGTGGGACGCGAGGGACCCGACCGCGTACGAGTCGGGCGCGTCCGGGTCGTCGTCGGAGGCACCGGCGCCCGCGGGCGCGTAGGCCTGCAGGGGTGGGCCTGCCTGCCTCTCTCTCGGCCTTGCGTCTTCAACTCTTCCCTACACAGTACATACACCAGCCAGCCTGCGCCCAGAGCGCCTTTGTTAGACCCGACCTCTCGCGTTTACAGCCCTTCGTCTTTCTGTATCTCTTTCCCCTCGTTGTCCTTTAGCCGTCTGCATCTTAGTCCATCACCAGCCGTGTCACGCGTGAGAACGTGAGTTCATGAAAGGGAACGGCGAAGTTGGCCGGCTCAGCTCGATTCGAGCCTTTGAAGCGAGCGACTCGAAGGCGGGCTGGCCGCTCAACCTCTTCCTCCTCGGCTTCGTCTCCTGGCGAGTTGCAAGGGGATGCGCCGGCACAGATACCGGGCACAGGCCCTCTGACGGTACATCACCCGAAGCCCAGCCCAGTGTCGCGCTTCTGTCGCGTTTCATCACCCGAGGCGGACGACCTCGCCTTGAGCAGCTCGTGCAGGACGGCAGGGCTTCCGAGAAGCTTTGCAGCAGGTTTTGGCTGTCTCTTGAGACGGTCGATGGCCTTCATGCTGTCCTCGACGCATCGCGGGTAACGCTTCCTTTCTCTCCGCCTCGACTCGGAGTCCTCTCCCGCCGCCGGCTTGCCCGTTCTCACTTTGCGTCGCCTGTTGTGCTGATTGTGCCGACTCTGCGCCGCTCGTAGCCTCACCCTCCTTCCCTCGAAAAGCTCGGTGCGGGCGAACCTCTCCCCCACACGCTCGCGCCCCCCCTTTCTCCGGCTCGTCTGCGCTCAGTCCCCCCCCCGCAACGCCTCGCGTCCGTTCAGCCTCACGTCCGTCACTTCCTGTCCTTCTCTCGTCAACTCTCTTCAGTCCCCCACGCAGCCCATAACCGTGCGTCCAGCATCCATCCCCCCCTCCCTCTCTGCACCATGCCCTGCAGGCTGACCGTCGCCCGCTACCTCAGAGGCCCTCGACGCCGCCCCCGCGCCTCCTCCTCGTTCTCGCCGCACCCTCGCTGCGACACTCTGTACGGGCCCCGCACCAACGCCGGCTTCTTCTCGTCCAACCATATGCTCGCAGGACAAGCGGGCCGCCAGATCCCAGGCCGCATGCGCATCTGCCGCCTCAGCGCCCGCGAGAAGTACGCGCGCTTCTGCGAGCGCAGTGGACCGTTGACGCGGCGGTTGGAGGCGCATGGAGTCGAGTGGTGGGAGTCGCCACGGTCGGCCGCCCTATACTCTACCTTTCCTCCGCTTATAGAGGAGCGGGGCGAGCATCCAGGCAGCACCGAGGCAGCGACGACAGCGACGACGGCGGCGACGACCAGGGGCGACAACGAGCGCGTGTTGGCGTCGCAGCCTTCCGCCCCTCTCCGCAAGCCCAGCCGCGATACCTCGCGCCCGACAGGCTTCTTCGTCCGCCCCGCAAGCGGCGCCTCGATTCTCAGCCGTCCCCCCGCCGGCTACAACCCCTTCCGCTTCCCCTCCGGCGCCTCCTCGGCGTTCTCGAGCGTCGCGGACCGTCGCGCGGCAGAGCTGAGGAGCAAGATCCCCGCCGACGCCGAGATTGACCTCAAGCAGATCATGGCCGACTTGCGCGACCTCGAGCTGCTCGACTTGCTCAGGGGGGTCAAGCCCAAGTGTGTGTCGTACCGCCTGCCCTGCCCTGCACTCGAGCGCGCGCTGACGCTCGAGAGTGCACACAGCGGCCGTCGGCTACAAGGACGCGACTCGTGCGCCAACCTCGCTTCTTGTCTTCCCTCGGTCGCACACTTACGCTCGACACACTCGCGCACAGGCGCGCTCTACCCGCTCTTCCACAAGTTCGACGTGGGCGAGTCGAAGCGCGTCACGTTTGCCGACCTCGAGGCGACGCTCGCGCCCGACTTCACCATCCCGTGGACGTCCATCGCAGAACGCCTCCTCGAAGGCCGCGTCTCTCGCCTTCGGGGACTCACGGCGAAGGAGAAGGCCGCGCTGCTCTTCCTGCAGATCTACAAGTGCGTTGCGCGCTCTCCGTTCGAGACCACTCCTCCCAAGTCAGCAGCCCTGACGCTGTACCTCGCGTCGTCGACAGCATTGGCCCAGCTCGCGCAGTCAAGTACGCCGACGCCGGTTGCCGCACCCTCGCCGACCTTGAGAAGCGCCAGGACTCGGACAAGCTCAAGATGACGAGGGCGCAGAAGATTGGGCTGCGGCATCGCGAGGTGCGTGGGCGCTGCGAGTCGCACGCTCGATGCTGCGCTCGCGAGGCGTCATGCGAAGCATTCGTACTGATCGTGGTGCGTGTTTGGCCGGCGCCCGCAGGACATCCAGCGCCTGATACCTCGCGCAGAGGTCGAGAAGCTCCAAGTCGCCCTCGAGAAGGCGCTCGCCGCCGTCGACTCGCGCTTTGAGTGCGAGGTCCTCGGCTCGTACCGTCGCGGGGTCGAATTTTCGAGCGACATTGACCTCGCGGTGCGGCACCCCGAGTTCCAGGACAAGGACGACGAGGAGACGAGCAAGGCGCTCATGGGCGCCATCGTCGACGAGCTCGAGAAGCAGAAGCTCGTCTCCAAGGACGACCAGCTCATGCTCGGCGGCAAGAAGTACGCGGTGCGTCGGCCTGATCCTGTCTCGCGCGCGCGAGGAGCGACGCACTGACCGGGGGGTGACTATGTCCCGCCACGCCGCGTTACAGGGCCTGATCCGCCTCCCGCGCCACGAGTCGTTCCGCCGCATCGACATCCGCCTCGCGCCGTACCACTCGTACCCGTACATGCTCCTCGGCTCGAGCGGGGACGCCATGCTCATGAAGCTCCTCCGCCACACGGCCAAGCAGAAGGGCATGTGCTTGAATGAGTACGGCATGGGTGACAAGGTGCGAAGCCTCGGCCTCGCTTCCATTGACGCGGCTGAGCCGCTGACTTTGCCCCCTCTGCCGTCCAGTACTCGTCCGAGGACCAGGTGCGTCGCTCGCGTCCCTTCCTTTCTCCCTCTTGCTCCCGCACTGACGATGCTCCTCTTCCTCGCTTGCAGAATCCGAACGGCTTCAAGCCAGGCACGCTCAAGCTGGTCAAGAGCGAGCGCGAGATCTTTGACCTGCTCGGCATGCCCTACGTCCGTCCCGCGCTCGCGTCTCCCGTGCTGTCCGTCGCGCTGACGGGCTCTAAGCTCCGCAGCTCGAGCCGAAGGAGCGCGAGCTCAAGGTATGGCGCAACAAATACGCCAAGGCGGGCGTCGCTGCCGTCGAATACCTTCACCGGCTCTAGTCGTCGCCGCTAGGCCCTCCGCACTGGCTGTCGGCTCTTTTCTGCGTCGGTTCCATTGCCATTTGACCATGTCTGTAATGCTGCCGCAAACGCAAGTGATGACTGGGCCCGACAGCAGTGTGAGAGACCGAGTCCAGTGGAAACACGGCGCCGCAGGGAATGGGCCCTTGCTTCAACCTCAGCGTTCGCTTCCGAGCTGGCAGCCTGTTAGCCTACTCTCAGCACCTGGAATAATGCACGGCAAGGTGTGCGCGTCGTCCGAATGTGAAACTCGCAGCGAAGCGAGCCTCCTCCTCTCTCCTTGCGCCGGGTCAAGTCCGCTCGCATCAGGAGCTCTCCGAGAGCTCAACGAGAGCGGCCTATGCTGCTACAACATACGATGCAATGCAGGTCTAGGGTTGGAGCACGGTCTCGAGCGCTGTCTGCCTGCTCACGCCGACTTCATGGTTTTCTGCTTCTCAGCATGCAGGATCACCTTGCGGTCAACGGCCATGCCCTGCGAGACGAGCAGGGTGATGACCGGGTCAGTCACCGTTCCAGCATTGGACGATCACGAGCGAGAGCGAGAGAGAGCACCCGAGACGCACCTTGCGCCTCCGGACGGCGTCCATGTATTTCTTGGCGATGTTTTCTTTGTCGGCCTTTTCGCCCAGGTCTTCGAGCTCCTCCTCGGTCGTCGGGACCCAGAAGGGGTCCTGGTCGAGCGTCTCGTACCCGTGGAAGACGAGCTGCGGCGAGGCGGCGCCGGACGTGCGGGTGCGGATCTCTGCGCGATGCAGCGTCAGTGTGTGCGCGAGAGAAGCTGTAGAGAGAGCAACGAAGGGAGAACGCACCGTCGGCGAACCCGAACGACTCGACGACGGGCAAGAGGGCCGACACGGTGAAGAAGGCGGTCCCCTCCTTCATCTCCTCCGAGACGATGCGCCCCTTGCGCTTGGTCACGACGCCGTACACCTTTCCGAGCACCTCGCCCGTCGCCTGGATGTCGCACGAGTAGGTCGCGAGCTGCAGGCGCGGGGACCAGTCGAGGAGGCCGTTGCGGAACGCGTCCTGCCCCGCCGAGATGAGCTGTCCGCGGGCGTTCGACCAGCGCTGACGGACTGCGGGTGGCACGAAGCAAGGTCAGCACAGCGTCGACGGCAGCGCGCCGGGGCAAGAGAGGGGCGAAGCGCACCAGCCGCGACGTCCTGCTCGCCCGGGTTGAGCTCGACCGCCTCGAGGAAGTACGCCATGCCGACGACGGGCTCGGCACACAGCGGCCCGCGGTTCATGGCGAGCTGGAACGCCGTCTCAAAGTTCTCGTCGAGCTCGCGCACGTCGGGGAGGCGCTCCATGGCCGACGACGACAGGTCGACGTCGGTGAGCGACTGCTTGAGCGTCGAGAGGTCGATCTCGCCTGCGGGGAACTCGGACGAGGCAAACTCGCGCGCGAGGGAAGGGTCGGAAGGGGCGGCGAGGGGCGACTTGGGGGGCGTGAGGACGGAGGAGCCCCCGCCGGGGGTCTGCAGCGCAGAGGGGATCGCGGCCTGGCGCTCGAGGCGGCGGCGGAGACTGTGGGCAGAGGACGTGTCAGTCACATATGCAAGCCGGGAGAGGTTAGCCAACAGAGCAAGACGCACGAGCGAGGCGCTCCCTCCGTCTTGTCAACAAGCAGATTCGGGCCGACCCTCCTCGGCCCAAACGCCCACACCTGGTCCGCGAGGCCCGCCCAGTCCCTCCCCGCCTGCTTGAGGAGCTCCTCCAAGCGCGGCCAGAACTCCTCGACACTGACGACGGCGCCCTCCTCTGCCGCGCCCGCGTCCGCCGGCGGCGCGTCCGCCGCGTCGTCGTCCGTCTTGCCTGCGGCGGCGGCGCGGCGGTCTCGCTGCAGGCGCTTGAGCGTCGAGGCGTTGGCGGCGAGGAAGGAGGTCACTTGGGTCGGGAGGGGCGCGGCGCGCAGGGTGAAGGTGACGAGGCCGGACTGGACAGAGCCGAGGACGGTGCCGCGGGGCTGGTCGGGCGTCTTGGGCGGGGCCATGTCTGCTCGAGGGGGGGATGAGGGTCAGCGCAGGTGCGAGGCGGGTGGGAGGGTAAGAGCGGGAGACACACCGACGCCGTGGACGGCCGTCTCGCGGAAGGGGACAATGGGCGGCGAGACGGTGATCTCGATCCTGGCAAAGCGGTCACGCAGATCCTTGAGGCATCGCTGTAACGTCGAGAGAGTGTCAGTCCCGCGCCGGGGGCTCTTGGTTCGAGCTGGCTCAAAAGGACGTGGCACGCACCTCGAGGTGGAGCTCTCCCGCCGTGAGGATGACGTGCTCTCCCGTCGGCTGCACGAGCGTCTCGACGCACGGGTCGGCCTGGTTGAGGAGCCGCAGGCCCTCGACGAGCTTGGACATCTCGGAGGGGTCTTGCGGCTCGAGGGCGACGCGGACGATGGGCGGGGCCTGCGTGCGAGGAGAGGCGGGCACGCGGCGTCAGAGTCGTGGCCGGACAACAAGCGAGGGGAGAGAGAGAGCACGACAAAGTGAGAGGGAGACGCACCGTGTTGGACACGCCGGCGAGGTTGACGAGGCAGTCGCGGTCCTCGTCGCGCGCCGCACCCTCCTTGACCTCCTGGTCGAGCCCCATGCCGCACAGCGTCGCATTGCGCAGGACGGTCCCCTCGAGTCCGCCGACGGCAAAGAGGTTGCCCGCCTGGACCTGCTTGACCGCGAGGAGTTCGCGGCCCATCATCATGTAGAGCTGCTCGACCTTGACGGGCGCGAGGTGCCGCGCGTTGTGCGGGTGCGACGGCGCGAGGTCGGCGTTGTACTTGGGGAGGACGGCGTACAGCGTCTGCCCGAGCGTCACCGTGCCAGAGTAGAGCCGCGCGAACCCAATCAGGACGTCCCGGTTCTTCGACTCCCCCGCGGCAAGACCGCCCGCGGCCGCCGTCGCAGCCGCGACCTGCGCCTCGTACTCTGCCATGACCTGCTCGGCCTCGTCGAGCCTGCCCTCGTCGACGAGCTGGGCCTTGCGCTCCTTGGCCTCCTTGAGGAGCTTTGCCCGCGCGCGCATGTCATCCGCCGTGAGTTGCCGGCGCTGGTTCTCCGGCAGGTCGTCGGCGCGGACCGCAAACATCTTGCTCACGTACGCGACGCGGTACGCCTCGGGCCCGTCGTTGCCGCTGAAGAGGTCGGCCTCGAGCTTGCCAGACGGCGAGATGGCCTCGTCGAGGTGGCCCAGTTCGGGGTGCAGCATGCGCGGGACCCGGAAGGCTTGCGCGGCGGCGGGTGGGGGCACCTTGTCGATGATGGCGGAGAAGGCCGAGGGGGCGAGGGGGAGCCACTGCGAGAAGATCGAGAGGAGGAGGTTGCGCGTGTCCTTGGCGCGCAGGTCTTGCGGCCGCACCTTGACACCGAGCGAGGCAATGATCTTGTCAACCTTTGCCGGGTTGCTGTCGAGACGCCCGTGGTGAGCGACGGCCGAAACACGGACAGCGACAAAGCGAGAGAGCGAAACAGACGAGCGACGACGCACGGGTTGAGCGAGACCGAGTCGTACACGGCCCAGATATTGTCGAGCACAAACTGGACAAACAAGGGCTTGAGCTTCTTGCCGCTCTGCTCCATCTTTTTGCGGCTCAGGACGCGCTTGGACTTGGGGTCGAGGTACCACTCGCCCCACAGGCACCTCCGCAGCGCCTGCTCGCTCAGGCCGAGCTTGGCCGCGTACAGTTCGGCGAACCGCTCAATGCGGAACGCCCACCCGTCGATGGCCGAAGAAAAGACGACGTTGCCCTGCGCCGGGTCAAAGTAGAGCGCCGAGTCGTCGCGCTCCTCGTACGGCTCGTCGTCCCTCGCCGCCGCCGCCGCATCGTCAGCGCCGGCGTCGGCGTCGGCGTCCGCGCGAGCCTGTGCGGCCTCTGCGCGCTCGCGGCGGCGCAGGTCCTCTTCCATGCGCTCGGACGAGTAGAAGGACCCGACGACGGCGTTGACGTCCTCGATGATGCGGTTCAGGTGGTGGTACGCCTCGATGGGCGACAGCTTGATCTCGGACACGAGGCGGTCGAGCTTGTTGATGACGAGGATCGGACGCAGGTGCGACAGGTAGACGGTCCGCAGCACGGTGACGGTCTGTGCGGGAAGAGCGAAGAGTCAGTCGGGCGCTTCCTGGCGAGAGGCATCGACCGGTGACGATGGCAGCGCAAGCACGCACCTGGGTGCAGACGCCCTCGACAGCGTCGACGAGGACGAACGCGCCGTCGCACAGCCTCGAGGCGGTCGACACCTCGCTCGAAAAGTCGACGTGGCCCGGCGTGTCGATCAGGTTGATCTTGTAGTCGTCCATGGCCGTTGCCTGCGCGGCCCCAGCCCCAGAGGAGCCCTGCCGCGGGAGGCGCCAGCGGAGGCTGACGGCCGAGCTCTCCATGGTGATGCCGCGCTCTTGCTCGTCCTCGCGGCTGTCGAGGTAGCGGATGGTGCCGGCGAGGCGCGACGAGATGATGCCGTTGGCGGCGAGGAGCGAGTCGGCGAACGAGGACTGTGGGGTGGGTCTCGGTTGTCAGTGGTCAGTGAAAGCGTCGGGGAGAGTAGGGACGAGGGAGAGGCGCACCTTGCCATGGCTGCAAGAGGAGAGGAGGAGGACGAGGAGTGAGTTCGGAAGAGGCAGGGGTCGGGGAAGAGGGTAGGAGGGGAGCTGACTCTACGTGAGCGACGATGCAGATTGTGCGAGTGCGGTCCTGCGGGATTGCAGAGGGCCCGGCCGACATGGCTGAGCGAGAGGAGGGGGGCGGTGCGGCTTGAAGGTGAAGGTGCGGCGGGAGACGAGTTGGGGGGATCAGCGGTGGCGGTCACTTGAGTGGCTTGGGCTCGAGCTGATTTGGACGTGCACTCGTAGCCTGCTCTCAGGCAAGGGGAGACGCCACGGGAGGCTCGACGAGGAGGAGCTGAGGTCGGCGATGAGCTCACCTGCGAGGGAGGGAGAGTGAGGCGAGTGGGAACCTGTCGAGGGCGAGGCGCTGTGGTGCGGTTTGTGCCAGAGAGTCGGACGCAGCAACTGAGCTCTGGGCCTGGCTTGGAGGCAAGGCAAGCGATGACCTCGCTGTCGCTGGTCCAAGTCCGCGGAGGCCGTCATGGCTTGCACCCGCTGCTCCACGTCCTGCAGACTCGCGTGACCTTCAGTCCTTGCAGCCCAGTGCTCTCTCTCGACCTAGCCAGCCACTCCCACCAGCTGTGCCCTGTGACCGAGTGCGACCCACCCGCTCGGCTCGCTCGGGTCGGTGGCTCCACACCGACACCTTGCTCGTCGCTCCCTTGCACTCGTGCACACAGCAACCGAGCTCCACAGGAACCAGGCGCAAATGGCGTCGTACCCGCCGGCAGCCATGGGCGACGCACGACCCCTCTCGACCCAGCAGCACAGCCTCGCTCACCCTCCACTCGCTCCCTCGCCCTACCCGCCGCCCCTCGCACGCGCACAGACACAGACACACCACTACCCAACGCACGCACCACCCACACAGCCCCCCTTTCACCACCACAGCTCGGAGGGCACCCACCCTTGCCGCCCCACCACGACGACCCCCACCACCCTCTCGCGCGACCGCACACTCCGCGCACCACACCCTGCCAACCGCGCACTCCGCTCAGGCGGCTACCCCTCGCACCCTCAACGCCCCGCATCAGCCGCACCCGCCCCCTACGCCCACCCCTCGTCGACCAGGGCGTCCCACAACCCGCACAGCGGCGGCCCCCGTTCGCCGTCGTACCCGCCGCCGTCTCCCGCTCCGACCGGGCCTTACCCGCCCATCGTCGCCTCGCCGACGACGCTCTCGCCGCCGGTCCCCGCACCGCCGCACAGCCCCTACGCGGGCTTCGCGCGGTCGCCTCCGCCCGGCGTGCTCCCGACACAGGCCGTGCCTCCTCGCGCGTACGCCGCCTCGGTACCACCGCTGCTCCCCGCCGGGCCCGCCACCGATGCTGCATCGCGGCGCCGCCCGTCGCAGGCAGAGCTCGAGCAGGAAGCCGTGCGTCGGCGTCGCGCCCTGCCCCCCTCGTCTCTCGCAACGCAACGGAGCAGATCCACTGACCCCCCCTCCCGCCCAGCCAGGTCGAGCGCGCCATGCAGCAAGGCCTCGAGACGGAGCAGCGTCGACTCGCCGCACTCGCGCACGAGGAAGAGCGCCTCGTCCTCCTCACCCTCGAGGAGTCGACCGCGTCCGCCGCGCTCGAGCAGCTGCGCGCGAATGCCCTCGAGCGGGAGCGCACACAGGCTGAGGAGCGCGCGCTGAGGGACGCGGTGCTCCGGTCTAGGAGCGAGGCCGAGGGGCAGAGGAGGGAGGAGGAGAGGAGGAGGAGGGAGGAGGAGTGCGAGGTGCTGAGGGTCATGGCGGTCAGTCGGAGGGAGAGCGAGGAGGGAAAGGGCAAGGGCAAGGGCAAGGTCGTGGTCGATGAGGGGGAGGAGGCAGAGCGGGAGGAGGAGGACGAGCTCGACCGGAGGGAGAGGGAGGCGCTCGAGCTGGCGATGCAGCTCAGCCTGCAGGAGGAGGAGAAGCGCCGCATCTGGCGCGGCGGACTCAGCGTCGCCAACGCAGACGACGCGCCCGACGCCATCGTCGTCGCTCCCTCCTCCGGATCCGCCGCACCAACTTTCGTCGCGCACCCACCCGCGGTCGACCCACACGCCGCCTCCTACTTCCCCACCTCCTCCTCCTCCTCGGCTTTCCCCTCCGGAGAAGACCCCGCCGACCCCGCTCCACCAGCATACGAGCTCGCGCCGCACGCGCACGAGCTCGACTCCCCCTCGGACGTCATCATCGGGCCCGGCCGGCCCCTCCCTCTCCCGCCTGCGCACGCCCCCGCGCGGCTGCGGCGCCCGTCCGTGCGGCAGGACATCAAGGCGGCGTACCCGTCGTTTGCGCCGTACGCGCGCGAAGGGGACGGGGGCGGGGGCGGTCGGTCGGGATCGGTCGTGCCGTCCGAGTCTGGGGGCGCGTTGTCGATGGCGGCGAGTGCGGGGTCGTTTGAGGAGGAGGAGGTGGTCGCGGTGGGGAGCTCGTGGAGCGGGGTGGGCGCGCGGGAGGGGGGGCAGGGCGGGTTCGTCGAAGAACCGGAGAGGCTCGGGTGGGGAGGAGAGGGGCTGCGGATCGGGGAGGAGGAGGACCCGTTCGATGATCGGTTCGGTGAGGAGGCGGAGCAGCAGGAGGAGGAGGACGAGGGCGCGGGACGGCTAGTCACGGGCGAGGGCGACGAAGCGCGGCGGGACGAACAGCTGCAGGAGCGGGACCTCTTTGCCGAGGTGCTCGCGCGGCGGGCGACGCAGCGCCTGCGCTCGACCGAGGCGTACCCTGCGCGTCCTGTCGTCGCTGTCGACCGAGTCGACCCGGCGGCGTGGACCTCAGCGGACGAGGCGCGAACCACCGAAGACGACCAGCGCACACCCACGGGCCCCGACCCCCCCGCCCTCGCACGCGTCGCGCAGCCCGTCTCTGCGCCCTCGACTCCCGAGCCCTCCTCCTTCCTCGAGCCTCCCGCGTCCACACCCGCGCGCATCCCCTCCAACTCGGCACCAACCTCGCCGACCTCGTCTTCCTCCCACCTCCGCTCCGACCCCTCGAGCGGCGGATTCGTCGAGGACCTGGGCTCGCTGGTCCCCTTCGCAGACGAGCACGTCCTGCGGGACGTGCGGTGGGGGTTCGTCGACGACGAGACGAGCAGCGCGGGGAGGTACCCGCGCTTGGAGCACGAGGGCGACTTCCCCCGTGGGGCGCAACTGTCGGCTGTCCGGGGCGCGGACGGCGCACAGGCGTACAGGGCGTTTGCAGTCGAGGCGAGAACGTGGCAGGGTTTGCTCATCTTCCTCATGTGTGCGTCCAACCCTCACTGCTCGTCGTCAGAGGCCCTCACAACTGACCGTCCTGAGACGCTCACTCGCTCGCTCGCTCGCGCGCAGGGCACGGCAACTCTCGCTTCGAAGCCGCCCCCTCAGACCTCGAGAAGGACAAAGCCGGCCTCGGTCTCCGCGTCGCCGTCAGCGTCGACTTTTTCCGCTCCGGCCGCCAGGCCTCGTCCGCCGTGTCGATCCGGCCTCCACGCGTGCGCGTCCGCCTGTCGCTCCTTCTACCTCCAGAGGACCCGGCCCTCGCGCCGCCCGCGCGCCGCACGGGCGCCACGGGCGGCTTTGCGCTCGCGGGCCCGGCGGCGCTCGAGCCCGTCGCGCCCTCCGTGCGGCTCGTCCTCGCCGCGCAGCCGGTCCTGCCCCTCACGCTCGCCGACCTCGCGACGCTGCTGTCCAGGGCGCACACGGCGTCGAGGAGCTACATGCGGCTCGCGGGCGCGGGCGCGGGCGCGGGCTCGGCGACGATGGCGTCGGCGTCGGCGTCGGGGTTGGGAGGAGGGGGAGGGAGTGCACCGCTCGGCCCCGTCGCGGAGGGGCGCGTCGTCCTCGCGCAGGCGGTGGACCTCTTCCGCCGGCTCAACGGGGAGGAGGTCCCGCGCGGGGACGTGCACGGGCGCGGGGGTGGAGGCCGGGAGGAGGAAGAGGAGGAGGTGAGTGTGCTGGATCGGCTCAAGGCGCGGCTGAGGAGGAGGAGGGGGCCGAGGGTGATTGAGGGAGGGGGGAGAGGGAGGGCGAGGGCCGAGACGGGTGGGGGCGCGCTGCCGGAGGGTACGTCCGCCTTGCTCTTTCCCTTCCAGCTGACTGTGCGAGCGGGAGCTAACTCCTGCTGCTGCTACTGCTGCTGCAGGCGCGACCCTCATTACGCCGTTCGCCCTCGGGTGAGCGCTCAGTTCTCGGCGAGGACGGGTCTGTCTAGGAGTCTCGCGCTGTTGTCGTACTCTATTGCGCCCGTCCGGGACTTGTACTGTTCAGTGCTGCTGTCTTCGCTCGTGCAGCTAGAAGTGCCGGTGAGCGAAAGAGAGCGAGCGCACTCGAGGCGCAGTCGGACAGATGAAACGGCCGATCGCCTCCTCCCGACTACTTCACCGCTCAAGCACTGCACTCCACCAAGTCCAACAAGCTCTGCCCCAAGTCCAGTCGCTCCCCTCGACTAGAGCCGTCCCGAGCTCGGCGTCGCTGCTCCTTCCCGCACTCGACCCGCCCGCTCACCCGCCGCGGCCATGCGTTCGCGCGCTCCGCCCGCCGCGTCGCAGGCCTCGCTCGCAAAGGCCAACGCCAAGGCTCAGCGACAGGCCTCGATCGAGGCGTCCCACGCCATCTCGCGCAGGCGCGCCACGGGGAGGTCGTTTGTTGGCATCAGCCGCGGGGGAGATGGAGGGCCAGTGTGCGTCCCGCTTTCCTTCTCTCTCGTGGTGGTGAGGCGTGCGTGGCTGACCCAGACTGGAGCTAATGCAGGCATGGCGCCATGTACGATGCCGAGGACGATCCGGACCGCCTGTACTACTCGCGAGGACTCGGCCGCCTCGACTCGGACGAGGACAGCGAGGGCGACGACAGTGATGTCCTCGGCGAGGTCGATTTGGGCTGGGGCATCGACGAGGTGAGTCCGCCGCGAGACGCATGCGAAGGGGAGGCCGGCGAACCAGGCGGAGCTCGAGCTGACTCGCCTTTGCCCCTCTCTTCCAAAGACCGAGGACAACGACTTTGGCGAGGCCGAGGACGACGAGCACCCTGGCCGACCAGAGATCGCAAGCTTCTCGTCGACCTACCGCCGGCCGACCGCATCCTTCGACCTCAACCCGCCCGATTTCGTCCCCTCGGCAGAAGAGCACGAGGACGGCGAGGCGACGGGCTCCGAGGACGACTCGCCCGAAGTCAAGGCCCGCTTCGAGTGGCAGCACATGCTCAACAACGTCCTGTCCGGCAACGTCCTCAAGTCGGAAAAGACGCGCCTCTCGACCGCGTCCCTCTCTGGCACCAAGAGCCTCAAAAACGGCTTCGTCGACGGCTTCAGTTCCGGCCGACGGCAACGCGCCTACGCCATCTGGCTCCTCCTGCGGGCCAAGGTGCGCGGCCGCACCGCCGACGAGGAGTCGCGCTTCCTCGAGGAGGCCCGCGCCCGCGTCGACGACGTGATCGAAGAGATCGCCAAGTTCCGCGTGGTCGACCTGCAGCAGGAGGAGGGCGGCGTCGAGATCGACAGCGCGACGCGACAGCGCAACGCAGCCGACCAGGTGGCGAGCTTGCTCAAGCGCGTCGACTGGTGCGAGTCGCTGTGGCCGTCGCGCCGGGCCCTCGCACTCGAGAAGGAGCGCTTCACCGAGGATGAGATCGTGCGGCGGCTCGACGCGCTGCGGACGTGGCAGCAGATCACGCGTCGCCTCAAGGTGACGGTCGGCATCCTGCGCAAGTGGACGGGCGGCGAGTGGGAGAAGCTGTCGGCGCCGGCGGGCGAGGAGGGGTCGGCGGGCGGGGACGCGACGGGCGTGAACGGGCGAGGGGCCAACGGCGCGTCACCACCGTCTGGTGGCCAGGCGGGCAACGCGCTGGGGACGCCGGGCTCGGACCGCGGCTTCGTCGCCGTCATCGTCCGCGAGGACTCGCTCTCGAGGACGTTCGAGAAGCGCATCCTGACCGACCTCGCGACGCTCGTCGACACGGCCAAGGCAGCCGTCATCGAGCTGCAGGCGTCGTTTACGGCCATGAACCTGCCCGGATTCACCGACGACCTGTCGCGCCTCGCCATCTTCCCCTCGCGTCTCGCCCAGGAGGCGCTCCGCACGACGCTCGACTCGGTCGCTAACGTGCACGACCCAACCGTCGTCCTCATCGACCAGCTCACCAACGACCTGCGCAAGGGCCTCGAGGTGGCATGCCAGATCAAGCGCCAGTACACCGAGCTCGCGACGCCGGACGCCGAGGCCGGGTGGGCGCTGCCAGAGCGCGTCGAAGGGTACGAGGAGACGCTCCTCGCGACGCTGCGCTTCTTCTTCAAGCTTCTCCACTGGAAGCTCAAGAGCCCGAGCAAGGCCATCTACTTCAAGGAGACGGAGATTGTCGAGAACGAGTGGGGCTTCCTGTCGACCGTGACCGAGGAGATTGACGGCGGCGACCTCCTTGTCGGCGAGCACTTCAGGTGCGGCACCCTCGCCCTCTCGCTCTTCCCCCTCGCCCGTGCGGACCCTGACGCTTCTGCCCTGCCTTGCTCAGCACCCTCACCCACCGCCTGCTCGCGCGCATCATGAGCTACTTTGAGACGCAGCTCCAGGTCCTCGAGACGCGCGACATGACCGTTCAGGAGGCGTCGCGGTGGTTCAGCCAGACGCTCGACAACGTCCGCGCGCGGCATCGCAAGCTCTTGCGCTTCGGCCGGTGCGCTCTCACGCGTCGCTCCCCCCCTCACTCATGGACAGCACTGACGCGCTCGACTCTGGCTCTGCAGGAGCATGCTCCTCCGCTTCGAGAACTCGGCCGAGTACACGCTCGACAACATCCACCTGCGCACCTTCATCGACGCGCTCGTCGCGTCGGACCACTTTATGATCTACACTGGCGTCTACGAGGGCGAGGGGACGTACGTCATCGGCGACCCGTCCCTGCACGAGCACCCAGAGCTCGTGCGGCAGATCCTCGTGCGGTGCTTCTCCAACGAGACGCAGGGCGACGCGCCAGAGTCGCCCGACCACCCGATGCACTACGTCCTCCTCATCACGCCTCGTGAGGGCTTCATGTGGACGGGCAAGGTCATGAACCTCGAGCTCGGCACAAAGGTCGACTTTGACCTGCGGGAGAAACGCGTCCGCATCGTGTCGGACGGCCCCGCGCAGCGCCTCGCGCGCTCGAAGCGCACGTTCGTCGACCTGTTCCCGGCCTTCCGCCGCAACGTCATCGTCGAGCAGAAGGCGCACCTCGCGAGCGTCAACCGCGAGACACGCAAGATCGGCCGCGCCATCTACCGCCTCGCCGAGACGGTCCTCGGGTCGTTCGAGCGCGTGCGGGCCGTCACGTTCCGCCGGGCGGGACAGGGGCAGGAGCTCCTCGGCGGGTACTTCACCTTCACGGCCGACCTGGGCACGCGCAGCCTGCGGTACCTCGAGCCGGCGCTGAGGAGCCGGTTCCTGATCGCGCTCATGAAGCTGTCGATCCCGTGGATCGCCTTCATCTGCGACGACTGCGTCCCGACCGACCCGCGCACGTTCAAGTGGGCCGTCGCCGCGCTCGAGTACGCGTTGAGCATGACCAAGAACGACAACATCCTCAAGTTCAGCGACGCAGAGTTTGCGCTCCTGCGGTCCAAAGTCGCGAGCTGCATGACGCTCCTCATCTCGCACTTTGACATCCTCGGCGCGCGGTCGAGCTACGAGGCCAAGAAGGAGCAGGACCGCATCGACGCGGCGCGCCTCGCGACCAAGGAGCAGCTCGCGACGCGGCTCGCGACCCTGCGCGAGACGAGGCGCAAGACCGAGGACGAGGACGACGCGTCGAGTGTCGGGTCGCTCCAGATGGCGTGGGAGCAGCGCATGGAGGCGCTCAAGCCGCTCGAGGACACGCGCGCCCAGATCGAGGCCGGCGGGCGCGTCGTCGGCCGCGTCCTCGACCACAACCTCGCCGAGGACCGCTCGCTCGCGTTCCTCGCGTCGTCGAGCCTGTCCAACATCTCGATCCGGTGGCAGCAGGGCAAGTTCATCGGCGGCGGGACGTTCGGCAACGTGTACCTCGCCGTCAACCTCGACTCTGGCGAGGAGCTGGCCGTCAAGGAGATCCGCTTCCAGGACCTCCAGTCGGCGCCCAACCTGGTCAAGACGATCCGCGACGAGATGAAGGTCATGGAGATGCTCCGCCACGACAACATCGTGACGTACTACGGCATCGAGGTCCACCGTGACAAGGTGTTCATCTTTGAAGAATACTGCCCCGGCGGGAGCCTCGCCAACCTGCTCGAGCACGGGCGGATCGAGGACGAGATCATCATCCAGATCTACGCCCTGCAGATGCTCTCGGGCCTCATCTACCTCCACTCGCAGAACGTCGTCCACCGCGACATCAAGCCCGACAGTGCGTCTCTACCCTCTCTCCTCTCCCCTTGATCACCTCTTTCCGAGTGCGAGCCCCCTCCGTTGACCTCGACGGTCGCTCGCTCGCTCCCACGCAGACATCCTCCTCGACGGCAACGGGACAATCAAGTTTGTCGACTTTGGCGCCGCCAAGGTCCTCGCCAAGAACCAGAAGACGCTCGCGTCGCGCTCGCGCATGAGCACGGGGGGTGCGCCCGTCGCGGCCGACGGCGTCGCCGCTCCCGCCGACGCCAACTCATTGACGGGGACGCCCATGTACCTCTCGCCCGAGACGGTCAAGGGCGAGCGCCGGGGCAAGATGGGCGCCATGGACGTGTGGGCGGTGGGCTGCGTCATCCTCGAGTGCGCGACGGGGAGGAGGCCGTGGAGCAACCTCGACAACGAGTGGTGCGTGTCACCCCCTCCTTCTGCACCCGCTGTGTCTTGTCTCGACGTTGCCGCTCATCGCGGCGTCTCGCTTGCTCGCGTGCAGGGCCATCATGTTCCACATCGGCATCGCCGTCCAGCACCCTCCGCTCCCCGAGCCGCACCAGCTCTCCGAGCTCGGCATCGACTTTATCCGCCAGTGCCTGCACATCGACCCAGAGAAGCGCCCGACCGCCGAGGAGCTCATGACGCACCCGTGGATCATGGAGGCGACCGAGCAGATCAACCTCGCGTACGAGCAAGAGTCGGGCCCGACGAGCAGCCTCCGGAGCACGAGCTCGACCCAGTTCAGCGGCGGCGAGACGGCCGCCTCGTCAGCGTACGAGGACAATCAGGCGTCGGGGGGACAGGACCCGGATGCCATCATCGAGGAGGAGGAGGAGGAAGAGCCGGAGGAGGAGTACGCGGACGACTTTGTCGCGGGCGACGAGGAGACGGGCGGGTACGAGGCGCACGAGGCAGACGAGGAGGCGGGCGAAGGAGGGCCTGCCGTCGAGGGGGACTCGCCCGGCGCCGAGCAGCTGTAGATATCACCGCCTCCCCCTCTTCGCTGTCTTGAGCTGTCTAGCATGTTGTATCGCTTGCACGCGCAATCTCGCTTGGGCCTCTCTGCATGCGGCCGCGCGGAGAGCGCGGGCTCGAGGACCCCCGAGACGACGGTGTGCGCAAGCTCGACGGCGGCCTCTCCAGCTGCGGACACTCGGAGCGGACGCAGACAGACGCGATCGAGGATTATCAGGCCGTCTCGGCGAGGAACTTCCGAGCCGGCTTCGTCTCGTCGAGCGAGACACGCTCGATCTTGCGTCTCTTGAGGCCGATTCTCGAGCCCTTGCGAACGAGCTCTGGGCCCTGGTTCGGCGCAGTGAAGACCTGACACGAGGTGGCGAAAGCGAGCGCCCGTTCCATCCACCGTGCCCCAACCCCCGACTGCCGCCCCCGCGGAGGCTCACTTGCGGTTGGCCCTCTTGACCGCCTTGTCGAACTTGGTCCTCTTCCTCGGCCCTCCCTCGGCCGACACGCCACTCGTGCCGCGCGCATCGAGGTCTTTCTCCTTAGGCGGGGCCCCCTTGGGCCTCTTCATGCCCCTCATGGCGTCGTACGCCTTCTCGCGCCTCTTCTCGCCGCGGTCGTCGCCCAGCAGGTCGTCGAACTCTGCGCCGAACCCGCCGAGGCGGCGCTTGCCCCCCTGGCCCGCGCCGAGCCCGCCAAACGCGACCTCGGCCTCCTGGGCGCGCCGGGCGCGCCCCTCCTTCTTCGACATGTGCTTGCGCGTAAAGTGGTCCATCTCGTACTCTTCGAGCTTCTTGAGGTGGCGCGCCGTGCCGGACTGGAGCGACGGGTCGTACGAGACCGACAGGCCCGAGGTCGCCTCGGCGTAGGGCGTCGAGGACGACATCGAGGTCGACATGTCCGAGATGAGGTGCGAGCCCGGGTCGCGGTCGCGCTTGGCGCGCTTGCCTGTCGAGTCCGCTCACTCGCGTCAGTCATAGAGCTTGCTGTGCGAGACAAGTGAGGGAGAAGCGCGCGACGCACCCTTTGCGGGGGCCTCGACATAGGGCATGGCAGCGAGTCGGGGCGGGCGGTACACGCCCGAGCGCTCCTCGGCCTCGATCTCGTCCTCTTCCTCCGACTGGGTCCGGTCGAGCACCAGGTTCGACGGGTTGGGACGGAACGCGAGCGGGTCTGCGGGGGCGCACAGGGACCGGGGGAGCTGCGTCAGTTTGGCTCCCCAGCAGGGGCACGAGGAGGGGGAGCGGGGGCGGGCGCACCGTTGAGCACGTCCTCCTCGTTCTGTGCGCCCTTGTCGTCGAACTGGTCTGCCTTGCGCACGAGCTTCTCGACCTGGTACTTGAGCTTGAGCTCGAGGGGGGCGATCTTCTCGAGGACGACGCGGAGCTTGACGAGCTGGTGGACGACGGCGGCGGGGCCGTCCGTGGCGGTGAGGGAGCGGCCGGCGAGCTTGAGGGAGAAGAGGGCGACGAGGTGCTGCAGGTACGAGACGAGGAGGTGGTTCTTGAGCGAGAGGAGCGAGATGCCCTGCGGGTAGCTCAGGTCGGACGTGGCGGAGAGGCTAGACGGCGGGTTGGCGGGGACGGTGGTCAGCAGGCGTCAAAGACTTGAAGCTCTGAAAGAGGGGGGGCTCACCGCTGCTTCCACCCGTCTGCCGAGTCTTTGACGGCGGCGACTCCAGCCTTGACCTCTTGGAGGAGGGAGCGGAGGGTCGAGAGGTCCTGAGGGCTCGGGGCGCCTTGGTGGTTTGCCAAAGAGGGCTCAGGGGATGCTGTAGGGGAGCTCATGGCGTGTGGAGAGCTCTGGCAGCAAGTAGGCGAGAGCGAGAGCGAGAGCGAGAGACGGGGATGAGCTCCGAGCGGCGGCGCGGGCGTCGAGCTCGAGGAGAGGCAAGACCCCCGACCCCACTCGCGACCACTCTCGCCAGACTAGGACACTGGTGCTCTCCTAGCTACTCACTCGCACCTGTCAGTCCCTCTCTCTGCCCAACCGGCGGGCGCGTCCTGCGACGTGTGCTGACCCCGCGCCCTCGTCGTCCCCATCAGCTCGCCTCCTCACTCGTCGCCTCGCTCGTCTCTCGCTCGACTAGGTCCACCACAAGCACGCTCTCACCAGTCAGTGCACTCTCCCTGACCGTTACACGAGCGCGCACGCTCACTGAGGTCTCCTCGCTGCAGTGGTCAACTTGCTCGGCGCGACTCTCCCCGACCGCAAGCTCGTAAAGGTGCGCCCCGACCCCTGGCAACGCACTGCTGCACACACAAGTCCCTGTTCAGCGACACCCTCCGCCGTCCCGGAGACTGACGCGCCCCTGGCCTCGCAGATCGCGCTCTTGGCCTTCTACGGCGTCAACCACCACACCTCGGCGCGCATCATGGCCCGTCTCCAGTTCCACGACCAGATGCGCGTCCAGGACCTCAGCGAGCCCCAGCTCAACGCCCTCTCGGCCCTCCTCTCGGCCCCCGCCGCCGCCCCTCGCCCCTCGACCCCCCTCCTCCCCTTCTCCCTCCCCTCCTCCTCCTCCTCCTCCTCCCCCACCGCATCCACCTCGGCAGGGGACCTCCTCCCCCGCGACCCACCCCCCGTCTCGTCCGACCCGCTCCCCAACCTCGTCCTCGAAGAAGACCTCAAGCGCGCCCGCCGCGCCGACATCGCGCACCACCGCTCGGTCGGGACCCTCCGCGGCAGGCAGCACGCCATGGGCCTCCCCGTCCGCGGTCAGCGCAACAGGACCAACGCCAAGACGGCAAAGAAACTCAACAGGATCGAGAGGAGGGTCTACTCGACGGCGGGGGCTGGGGCTGCCCACGCGGGCTTTGCGGGTCAGGGGTGCGTTGCGCAGTTCCCGCTCTCTTCTCGTCCTGCTCGCGTCGGAGCTCGAGCGCGCTGCGCAAATTAGCGCACCCTGTGCTCGTTCGTGTCTCTCGAGCGCCTGGCACTGACTCGTGCCCCCTCGCACTGCGCAGCTCTGCGTCCTACGCGCGGTCGCCGGTCCTCGACTCGCTCCGGACACTGCACGCCTCGTCGGGGCGCCCTTCCCTCTCGACCCTGTTCCGGTAGAGGCGTCGTTTTTGAGATGAGTCGTGCAAGCAGCAGCAGTATCGCAGCGGATGGGTGCGGGCGATTGATAAGCGAGGTCCGGAGGGTGAGGCCTGCCTTTGGGTGGACGTGCGCGGAGAGGTGGGCTCGCACGGGGGCCTTGATGTTCGTCAAGCTCAGCGCACGAGAGCAGGCGGAGGGAAACTGAGAGAGCGTAGCCTCAGAACGAGGCCGCAAGGGGCCTCGAGGCATCGCAATGCCTGCGGTTGAGCGTGAAAGCGGCTCGACGTTGGGCCTCGCAGCGAATCCGCGCCCACACAAGACGCGCCGAGCAGTACCCAGCTCCCCAGGACGAACGAGCTTGCGTTGCGCTGGCGGGAATGCTGATCCCCGCGCTCGACCCCCTTGACCTCGCATTTGGAGACGCTCCCGCCTTCCCTCCTCTGACTCCCCTCCTCACTCGCCTTCCGGCACGCCTTTTTCGCAGGGCTCTCGAGCCGTAGCCTACCGTCTCACGAGCCTTGACCGGCCTGCTATCGCCTGCCGCGCCCGATTGTCACGGCGATTCAAAGACCCCCTCATCGCTTTTCCACCCTTCAGCTCGCGCGCCAACATGTGCTACGCCGCGGCAACCCTCTTCTACGGCATCACCGTCAACGCTATCGAGCTCTGTACAGCCGCACTAGGCTACCTCCGCGTCCAGCCCGCTCTGCTCGCCGTCGACCTCATCCGTGCGAGACGTCGCGACGGTCTCCTCAAGACGGACTCGCCGCCGCACACGGGGGGCGTGCGCGGTATCCCCGTCGACCTGTGGGGTTCGATCAGGGGTCCGATTGTCGGCCAGTCATTCGTCGACGAGTGCGAAATCACGGCGAGGTCGTTCGTTGACGAGTACTGGGAGGACGACGACGCGTCGGGGGCTCCCACTTGGCGTCTGTCGCCAGGGTCAGGCATGGCCAGTCTGTTCTCGACGAACAGGAGCGCCTGGGAGCCTTTCATGGTCGACGGAGGCGTGCCTGCTTTCACAGGGCTCAATGAGCTGGTGCGCCCCTTTCCTTTTCGCTGGGAACTGTCAGCACTGACCGGGCCGCCCTCTTCAGAGGGTGATCGAGTTTCTGTCTATCTTCGGTTTGTGCCTCGCCGACACCGACTTGAGCACCACGAGCGAGGACCCACTCAGCGACCTCGACTCGTCGTAGGCCGTCGCCCTCTCGTTCGACAGCGAGACTGGCCGGCGCCGCTACCCGACCATCACGGCGTCCCTCCCTCACGATGGCACCCCAGGTCACACCCTCATGGGGATCTCGCCCGCGGTCTTCAACCTCCCGCCGGACGCCAATGACCGCTTTCGCCGCCTCGTGTCCGCCTTCCCCGTGCTCGCGCCGATCTCGCACCTTGGCGACACGATGCGTACCCGGGCGGAGGCGAGGGCTGCGTCGACGCGGCCGCAGGCGAAGGTGACGGGGCGCCTGAGCCAGAAGGAGCGACTCGAGAAGGCGACGGAGGAGCGCAAGGCGGCGGGCGAGCCTCGCTGGGTGCTCTGGGGGAGTGGGTCGCTGTGCATATAGCAGGTCGGAGAGGGAGTAGGTGGGCGCTTGCAGCTTGTTTGTTCTCGGTCGTGGACCCTCGAGGCGAGCTCGGCGGCGGGCGCACGGCCCGCCCTGAGCCCCTGAGTCGACTCTGTGGAGAGGCGCAGTCGCGGCGCAGCGCGTCATTAGTGCTCCTGTGCTCATTAGAGCAAGCGAAGAGCCCACAAGGTGAGCCAACGCTTGTGCCCGTCGTCTGGCATGTTTTACGGCGGGTGCGCCCGGGCCCCGCGGGCCGCGGTGAGCCGCACGCTCCTCTCCTTCTCACCCTCTTGTGCTCCTCGCCTGCTTCCCCTTGAGCACTCGTAAATAGTCGCGGAGAGTGAGGTTGTAGGCGCGCGCTTGAAACTGTGACACACGCTTGCCTGTCCCGCGCGACCTGGCAAGCCGCGGCTGGCGAGAACTCCATGTCGCAGCTAGCAGGCAAGCTCGCCTCACGCAGTGCGCCGAGGAATGGTAGCATCGGCGCCGCGATGCACGCCATGGCCCGCTCCCCGCTGCACGAGCACCTACTTGACGCAGAAGAAGCTCAACCCCCACCTCGCGCGCTCGACCTCGTCGACCAAGGCCCGGTCATCGTGCTCGTACCACTTGTCCTCGTCGGCAATCTCGCTCTGCTTGGTCGTCTTCCACAGCCTGTCGAACCGCGCCTTCTTGGCCGAGAGGCGCGACATGGCCACCGGCGAGCCGTGACCCGTGAAGAGGATGAGGGCGGTCAGGGGCGGGAGGGCGGCGTGCAGCGCGCGGAGACGCGCGTCGAGAGAAGAGAAGGCGGCGGAGATGGACTCGTCGGAGGGTGCGGAGGGGCCATCGGTGGCGGCGGGTGTGGACGAGCCGTTCGCGGTCGGGGTGGCCTCGCCCGAGGCGGGCTTTGCGGGTGCGGACGACGGCTGAGACCCTGCGGACATGAGGCTCGAGTCAGCTGCGAGACAGCAGCGCGACGAGGGGAAAGAGCGGACAGCCGAGCGTGTGCGACAGGTCCATGAAGCGGCCAATGGTCAGGTCGTGCTTGTCGACCGAGTCGAGCATGCCTTGCAGAACCTGCGTTCAAACACCTTGTCAGATCGCGCGTGTCAGAGACTCTCCATGCGAGGGAGAGGCGCACCTCGTCGTCATTCGAGCACGCAATGGCCGTCGTCGCCTTTGCGCCGTGCCACTGCCCGGGCGTGCCGTGGTCGACGACAGCCGACGTCTTGGGGTCCTGCCCCCGACCGATGCGCTCAAAGATGGTCTCCTGGTCGGTCACAAACTCGCCAAAGCCGGGACCTGCTCGCGGAGAGGGGAGGCAAGCGAGGTCAGATCAGGTCGGGCCCTCCAGCGGCCGGACGGGAGATGCATGGTGAGAAGCGCGCACCCTTCTCCATCTTGAGTCTGACGAGCTCGATTGCCGTCCTCGCGTCCTCCTCCGAGTCGTGCCCACCGGCCGTCCCCTCCGCCGCGTTCGCCACCGCCGCCTGGATCTCCTTCTTGAGCCACTTCTGCGCGAGCCACTTGAGCGAGGCCTTGAACGGCGGGCCGCGCGGGTGCTGATAAATGACCGAGGTGTCGATCACGCGGGAGTGGACGAGCTGCAGGAACGGGGCTGGTGAGCGCCCGGCGTGAAGAGGAGGGGAAGCGCAGGACGGGGACGCACTTTGAGCACCTTGAGGTCGCACTCGAGCGAGTGGCCGACGAGGATCGTGTTGTAGTCCATCAGCTGCGTCAGGTCGCGCTGCACGTCCTCGAGCCGGGTCGTCACGCCCTCGAGCTTCTCCTCCGTCAGGCCCGAGTAGCTGCGCAGGGCGATCCAGCGGCCGTGTCAGCCCTCGAAAGCTCGACGAAGGGACGCAGAGAAAAGACGGCACCGCGTGAGGTAGTCGACGATGGGCTTGTCCGGCTTGACGAGCTTGTCGTAGATGCGCTTGCCCGCCAGGTCCACGACGCTCAGGCGGGTGAGCTCCGACCCGTCCTCCGTCAGGCACTGCAGGACAATCCGACGGTCAGTGACACCAAAAGGGGAGAGCTCGCGAGGGGGACAGCCGCACCATCTCGCAATCGAGTCCAAGCACGCGCTTCGGGCCCTCCTTCTCGGGGAGGTAGGGCGCCTCGACCCACCCGTCTGCCTTCTTCCAGTCCTCGAACGAGAAGGTCGCGTTCACGTCTGTCGGAAGGGGTGAAGGGCGAGGCGAAGGAGTCGGGTAGGCCTGCTCTGCCATCTGGTCGGGAGAGAGGAGGTAGACGCTCGGGTCGGAGGTGCGCTGCTGCTGGCCGCCTGCATTCGGTTGATGCGTCAGTGGGGGCTCGCGGAGCGATCACAAGGTCAGGTTGACCGTGAAGACGCACGCTCTTTCCGCGCCTTCTCCCTGCGGTCCTTCTCGGCCCCAGTGAGCGGGCACGTCGTGAAGCTCTGGTAGGCCGAGTGCATCCTGTTGCGCTCGCCGGGCGCCTTGGTCGGGCACGCGTGCGAGAACAGCGACTGCATCACCGAGACCTTGCACGAGAGGCCCTCGGACGCGGGGCGCAACGCGAAGGGGAGGTTGGTCGAGAGCGGGGGCTGCGCGATGCCGAGGTCTGGGGCGAGGATGCCCGGCGCCATGACGCAGACGACACGGCGGACGTTGCTGCGGTTCTGCGAGTGTTCTCTGTGTGAGCAGGTTGCATGAGAGCGAGAGGGCACCCGCGAGCGTGCGCACTTTGACGAAGAGCCATGGCTGCGCCTTGTCGTTCGCGAGGAGGTGCAGGACAAAGTCGCGGATGTCCTGCGGGGCTCAGAGAGAGAGTGTCAGCGAGAGCACAGGAGAGCCAGAAACGAGCGGCGCACCTTGACCTGGACCATGCGTCCGCCCTTGAATCCGCGCGTGTCGAACGAGAAGCTCGGCGGGTTCTCCTGCGGGAGCCGCACAATGCGTCAGCCCTGGGCGGGTGCAACAGACTCGAGTGAGCGAGTGCACGTACGAGTGCGCGCTGTTCCTCCTTCCTACGCTTCTTGGCCCTGCCCTTCTCGAGCTTGGAGAGCTCCTTGTCCGCCTCTGCGCTCCCCGCAGCTGCGCCTGCCTGGTCTGCGCCGTCCTGTGCGTCCCCGTCGTCGCTGGTTGCAGCAGCTGCTCCTGCTGCGCTGTCGTCGAGTCTGCGCTTCTTCTTGGAGTGCGAGTCGGACGAGGCGACGGGGACCGGGTGGTCGAGCGCGAGCGAAGCGACTTTGGCTTGGTGCGTTGATGGTACGGGCGTGGGTGCCATCTTGAGGAAAGTAGAGGTCGCTGGTGCACTCGTGACCTTGGCTCTGCGAGAGCCAGGTCGACGCGGGATGCCAGCCAACAACTCTCGTCTTGCTCCTCCAACTTCGTCTACTGACCTTTGACACCCCGAGCTGCTCTGTGATCCTGCTCGATCGCACGCCAACGACATCTTGGCTTGCTGCGTGGAGCAGCGCGCCCGAATAACCGTCGTCTCGCACCTTTCGCCGGCTTCATCGCTCGCGGTCAGACCGACCATCTCTCTGCTCGACGAGTCGACTAGAGACTGTGCGTAACTGTTCCCGAGCCTGCAACGTGCATCGGCGGCGATCCAACAAGCCGCTTGCAGCCTGCTCGTGCCAAGTGTGCCCAAGCGACCCCGCCGCCTCGAGAGAACCTCTTCTCGCCGTCCCGCCCTGACGAGCGCCTACGATGTGTGTTGCCAGCGCTCGCCTCTGCTACTGCATCCAGGTCCCCGTCGTCCAGCTCTCGGTCGCCGCGACAGCCTTCGAAGCGCAGCGCACTGCTTTCCTCGCCATCGACCTCATCCTTGCTCGCAAGCGCAGAGGCACCCTCTGCGATGTCGCCAGCGAGCTCGGACTCAGGCCAAGCATCTCCGACCTGCCGGTGGACATGCCGGTGGACATGTGGCTCATGATCACGGGCGAGCTCGTCTTGTCGTTGTGGACACGCGCCGAGGACTCGCTCATCGGTCGCTTACACACAGACCCCGCGACGAATGCGGAGCGCTGCGGCTGCCCTGTATGGAGCGGGATCCGTGACAGCGGCTTGCCCGGAGTGCGACCGACGGTTAGGTTCTCGTACGCTCATGTTGCGATCTGCGAACCCTGCCTCGAGACGTTCTTTGCGCTTGACAGCGTGTGGCTGATCAAGAACAAGATGGCCAAGGTGGGCAGTGTTTATCTCCTATTTCTACAACAACCATGCTGACCGTTCGCAAGCAGGAGATCGAGTCGATGCTCGGGTACTTCAAGCTCGCAGTCACCAACGATGCGCCATTGAGCTACGACGCGTCTGTGAGCAGCGAGTTCCGCAACGCCTTACCCGTCGTACTGCCGGACCACGTCATTGTCGAGTGCACGAATCAGCACGACGGTGGCTTTCTGCACGGTTCCATCGACCTCATCCGAGCCCTGTTCGCACTCCCGCCCGACGCCGACGCGCGCTTCCGCCGGCTCTTTGCCTTCTTCCCGTCCCTCAAGCCATCGAGCATGCCGCATTGCGGCGACTGCGCTGTCCAGATCGAGGACAAGGCCGGCGACGAGGACGAGTAGGGAGAGGTTGGGAGCGAACCGGCGTGGGGTCTGTGGAACTGGTCGCGCGGTTGCTGAAGATTGCACGCATCCGCTTTGCACGACCTGTCACCCGTAACCGCACGAGAGGCGATGCGAGCTCGCGACGACCTGCGCAGCCGGAGCGCGCGTGCAACCGGCCTGCGCGCTCATGCTACACGCTCCTCTTCCTTCCTTGTTCCCGCCCGCCCTCGTGTCTCTCTCTCTCTGCCACGTCGCTGCCGTGGCCTGTGGCAGTCACCGATAGCAAGCACAACAACAAACAATTCGGTCCACACGCCACAGTCCCGCACGTTAGACCGCGCAACCTGGCGCCCTCAAGCCCTCAGCCGCACGCGCACCTCGTCCCCGACCTTGACACCTGGTGCCTCTCCGCTCTCGCCCTCCTCACGCCTGGCGCCACCGAGCTCGTCGCGCCAGAGCATGTGCGCGCCAAACTCAACGCGCCCGTTCGAGGCGTTCCTGCGTGTGAGCGACAGCGTGGCGAGGGGCTCGGCGGTGCGTGCGCCGGTGGTCTGTGCGTGCGGTGAGATAAGCAGGGGCAGCTCGGACGAGACAGGTAGAGATAAGAGACGGAGGCGCACCTGGTCAACCGACACCATCAAGCAGCGCCTGCACCGCCCGAGGAAGCTGAAGACGCCGCCGCCGCCCTCGGCACTCGTTCCGACGCTCAGCGCCTCGATCCCGTCCTCCCACCACGGCTGCAATGCCCCCTCCTCCTCTCCTTCGACGACGAGGTTGGGCCGGAATGCCGCGGCGCGCACAACCTCCTGCGGAGTCTTGTCCCGCCCGGCCGTGCCCTCGCCTTCCCGCGCCCGCGCCCGCGCGCGAATCGTCCCCGCTACAGCGCGCAAGCTCTCGCCCGATACGAGCAGGAACGGGCTCTCGTTGCTGAGCCGGAGTGGGAGCGGTGGGCTCGCGTCGGCGCCGTCGAAGTGTGCGTGGCGGGACGAGCCGGGCGGGAGGCGATGCAGCTCGACGGGGCCGGGGCCGGCGCCTGGGCCGGTGCAGGGCGTCGAGGGAGGGTTGAGGAAGGCGGTGAACCAGGCGTCGGCGGAGGAGGAGAAGCGCTGCGAAAGGACGGTGGTGCTGCAGAGGGTCGTCGAGCGGGGCGTCGCACCCTGCTCTGTGCCGAGGGCAAAGTGGCCGTCGTCCGAGAAAGTGTGCCCGTCCTCGCTCAGAGGCGGCGTCGGCAATCCACAGGCGCCGAGCTCGCTCGCCTTGCGATCCGAGAGCGGGACCTCGAGCGGCTCCATCCCTGCCGCCTCGACGCGGAGGACCCGCCTCTCGCGATCGATGGACGGGCGAATGAGCGCCATGCGCGTGTAGCGCTTCATCGAGAGAGCCCGACCCGTCGAAGCCGAGACGAGCATGAACTCGCGGTCGTACAGGAGGCCGGTCGGGGTAAGGGGCCAGGGCGTTGAGAGAGGAAGGGGCTGCGCAGCGCAGGACTTGATGGGATCTGCGGGCGCGTTCACCGTCAGATGAGAGGACCCACGGGAGTGAGAAGGTAAACGCACAGATGTAGAGCTCCGTCAGCCTCGCCCGCTTGAACGCCTCGTCGCTCGCGTCCTGCGTCGTCGAGACGCCTCGAGGGATGGCCTTTTCGTGCGCGAGCACGTCATGCGTGCGAACGAAAAAACGTTTGACGAACGAGACGAAGGTGAGGACGTCGTCGACGGTCGAAGCGAGGCCGAACGAGATGCGCGCAATGCCGAGCGGGCGGTGAGGCGCGAACGGGGCAAACTCCTCTGCAGCGGGGAAGCGGCGTCAGTGTCGAAGTATCATCGATCCCTCCTCGACGCAATTCTCTTGACATGAGTGCCCAAAAGCGAGCGTGGTCAATCGAGGAGCTCACCTTCATCCCAGCACCTCCCCGCCCCAAGGCTCTCAAGCTTCTTCCTCTCCTCTTCACCCATCCCGACCGCCCTCGTCCACGCCCCAGCGTTACACATCCCGCCTGTACGCAGCGCGATGCCCTCGAGGAGGGCCAGCCGCGCAAGGTGCTGGTGCCCGACATGCGTGCGGCGGAAGTCGGTAACATCGTCTGCAGCGACGCCATGGCCGTTGGTGGAGGTGCGCGGAAGAAGGAGCGAAAAGCCGATGATGGGACCTGGCCGCTCGAGAACGACGGGCCATGCCTCTCCCGGCGGAAGACCCCGCGAGTCCTCCTCTATCTCGTCGCTGAGGAGCGGCGCGAACGCCCCGTGCTCGACGAACACCTCGCTCCCGTCTGCGTGCCTCAGGCTGCGCAGCTCCTTTGCCGCAACATCCCTCAACGCGCCCACATGCGCCGCAACCCCGCGGAGCCCGCTCCCGTGCGTGATTTCCTCAAGCCAGTCGAGCGCGTGCGACAGCGCCAGGATCTCGAGGAACGGGGGCGTGCCATGCTCGAGGGCTTGGTGGACTGTGCCGCTCGGGTCGAGGCGCGGGGAGTGAGAAAAGGGAGGAGAGAGGGAGAGGGAGGAGAGGGTGCCGCCGCCGAAGAAGGAGGTTGTCGAGGGGCGGAGGAGCAGGTGCGAGGAGGCGCGGCGGACGAGGAGGATTCCGAGTGAGGTTGGAAAGCCCTGTTCGGCGCTTGAGGGGTCAGTGCGTGGACAACAAACAGGCCGCTGCCGAGGCGAGGTCCAAGCGGCAAGCCCAAAGCCGCCTCGAGCTACCGACTCACGAAGATCTTGTACACGCTCGCGACGACAAAGTCGGGCGCGTCACATTCCCGCACGCTCCCGAGGTCGAGCACGCTCGTCGAGCTGTACGCGGCCGCGTCGACGAGAACCGCCGCATCCGGGTTCGCGCGCTTGATCTGCGCGCAAAAGCGCAGACCGAGCCTCGCACCGGTGGCGTTGCACTGTGCGGGGTATGAGTAGAGCGTCGGGGTTGGAGGGTGGGCGGAAGAGGAGGGACGGGAGGGGGAGGAGGAGGAGGCGGTTAAGGCGGAGCGCAGGAGGGCGGATGGTGAGCAGTGCGCTGTAACAGGCGAGTCCCGGGAGAGCGCCGTCCCTCTCAGGCCAACCAGGCTGTAGTGTAGCGAGGGTCATAGATCAGCAAGGTGGGACAAGGGTCATTGGAGCGAAAGAGACGCACCTCGTGTGGCTCTCGACGAGGTACTCGTAGCCGTTCTCTCCGCCCATCTCTGCCTCTCCTCGCCAATCCCACGCATCTCCGACCGCGCGGATAGCCTGCGTCGCTCCGCCGGGCACAAAGACAACGTCCCACTCGCCGACGCGGTCATCCGGGACGTTGAACAGATCCTTGAGGACGCGGGTGCGGGTCTGGTCGATGAGGAGGTGGGTCGCGACGCCCGCGGTCGACGCCGAGTGAGGGTTCGAGTAGGGGGTCGACGCGATAGACTGCGAGAGTGCCATGACTGGGCCGAGGGGAGCGGGCGGTGCCGCGGCGCAGTCGAGGAAGGTCGTGTCTGCACAGGGGGTAAAGGGTTCCGGCGCGAGTCAGCATGTCACGCATTCGAGTAGTGCAGGCAGTACGCACCCTTGAGCGCTGGGTACTCGCGTGCGCGTGCGCTGTGGAACGAATCCGGGTCCCCGAAGCCATAGTGGGGAGATGAGGAGGCGAGGACGCGCTGTCGCTCGTGTTGCGCAGCGGCGAGCATGTGTGTCGAGTTGTGACGAGTCGGAGCTCAGGTGAGCATGTGTACGAACGAGCACAAGAGATGAACGAGGGAGCGCGGCCAATGGCCACCCCCGGACTTGGCGGCCAGGAGCGGCGCGGACTCCGAGTGATCGGCCGGCGGCAGCGCACTCCGGACGGAACTGGACGGGCCTGGGTTGGACCCCCCCCGGCACGCACCTTGCGTCCAGCTGGTCCTCTTGCCTCTCACCACTGCTCAGGCGCCACGCCGAACCCGCTTCCAGCTGCCCACGACGCGCACGCCCCGCTCCCCGCCACCTGCTCTCGCTCACCCCCACCTCTCGACTCTCGCTCTCCTATCGCCCGCGAATCACGCCCTCGCCGACTAGTGCGTCTCCACCTTCACCCCCTGACTCACTCAAGCTGACCTCCGACGCACTCGCAGACATGCCCGCGGCACCATCGTCGACGAGCGCGTTCGACGCCGTCGCGTCGTCGACTCTCACCTTTTGGCTCAACGGCACAAAGGTTCAACTTGACGGCTCGCAGATCGACCCCGACACGACCCTCCTCGCCTTCTTGCGCTCCCAGCCCGGCCTGACCGGGACCAAGCAAGGGTGCAACGAGGGTGGATGCGGCGCCGTGCGTCCTCGCGCTCTCGTCGTCCCGCTTCCGCTTGCTTGCGGCGACTGACTCTTCCTTTCGCACCCGCAGTGCACGGTCGTCTTGCAGTCGCTCCACCCGCGGACGAAGCAGATTCAGCACCTCGCCATCAACGCGTGTCTCGCGCCACTCGTCTGCCTCGAGGGCAAGCACTGCATCACGGTCGAGGGCATTGGCAACTCGGACAACCCTCACCCGCTGCAGGAGCGCATGTACAAGCTCCACGGGAGTCAGTGCGGCTTCTGCACGCCCGGAATCGTGCGTCCCTGGTCCTCCCTTTCCGCCGTCCCTGCCCGGAGGGATCGGCCTCTTCCCACGCCCAATCCTACACGACTCTCCTTCTGTATCGCGCTGTGGCAGCAGTTCTGTACTGACGACCCCCTGACTGATCACCCTGCTCGCAGATCATGAGTGTCTACGCCCTCCTGCGCAACGCCGCCTACAGCGGCAAGCTCTCGGTTGACGACGTCGAGCTTGCCGGTGCACTTGACGGGAACCTTTGCCGGTGCGTCGTCTCCTTCTGACGCATCGTTTCCGACGGTGCAAGCCCTCGTACGCCTCTTAGACATCCGGGCTGACACCCTCGACCCCTTCTTCCCTCGCCACCCACCGCTCCGTCTCTTTTCACGCACCCGCGAGCCTTGCAGCTGCACTGGCTACGCTCCGATCTTCGCGGCGGTCAAGTCGTTCGTTGGCGACTACCTCGCACCAAAGAGCGGCAGCAACACGCCACCCTCCCTCTCGTCGTCTTCCTCGACCGCCTCGTCCTCCCCGCCGCACACGCCGAACGGCGACGAAGAATTCGTCGTGCCCTTCAACTTTGAGGCTGCGGGGCTGAAGCGGGACGAGACGAAGAAGGCGGCGTGCTGCGGCAACCCGGACGGCTGCGCCAAGGAAGTCAGCACCGACGTGTCGCTGCCGGCCCCTTCCATCCTCGAACGACCGGACGCGCCGCCCATCGACCCCGTTGTCGGAGGCGAAGGCCGCACGGTCCCGATCAAGCCCGAGGAGCAGGACACGTTTGCGTCGGCCATCGTCAAGCCCAAGAAAGGCTGCGGCCGCGCCGACTGCTGCCAGCTCGGCGGGGGCAAGTTTGAGGCGTCGGCTCCGACCGTCTCGTTCCCTCGCTTCGAGTTCAAGCCCTACAAGCCTTCAACCGAGCTCATCCTCCCGCCCTCGCTCGCCAAGCACGCGCTCAAGCCGCTCGCCTTCTCGTCGCCAACGCACAACCACCGCCGTTGGTTCCGTCCCGTCACGCTCGAACAGCTGATCGAGCTCAAGCGGGCCCTTCCGGGTGCCAAGCTGGTCGGTGGCGCGTCCGAGGTCAGCATCGAGGTCGGCATAAAGGGCGCGGCCTACCCGGACTGCATCTACATCTCGGACGTGCCCGAGCTCGCGACCGTGTCGCTCCCGGACTTCACCTCGCAGCACCCGGTCCTCGAGTTCGGCGCCAATCTCACCCTGTCGGACCTCGAGGGCATCCTGAATGAGCTCATCAAGGAGCACCCGCGCGAGCGCACGGGCGCTCTCCGCGCCGTCCGCGACCAGTTGAGGTACTTTGCCGGGCGGCAGATCCGCAACGCTGCGTCGGTCGGCGGCAACATAGCCACGGCCTCTCCCATCAGTGACGCCAACCCTGTCTGGGTCGCCGCCGGATGTTCGATCGTCGTTCGCGCTCCAAGCGTCGATGACGGCGCCGAGAAGACGCTCTCGCTGGCCGACAACTTCTTCACCGGGTACCGCAAGACGGGCATCCCGCCCGATGGCGTCATCGTGCGCGTCGTGGTCCCGCTCGTCCAGGCCGACGAGGCACAGGGCGAGAAGGAGGTCGTGCGCGCGTTCAAGCAGGCCAAGCGGCGCGACGACGACATTGCGATCGTCACGTCTTGCTTTGCGGTGACGGTCAGGCAGGAGGGCGAACGGTGGGTTGTCAAGAGGGCAAAGCTTGCGTTCGGCGGCATGGCGTGAGTTCGGCGCTGCCTCTTTTCGCGCGGTGTCTCTCTGGCCTTCTCAAGACGCACGGATTGACGATGATTGGTCCCACAGCGCGCACACGATCTCGGCCAAGCAGACAGAGAAGGTCCTCGTCGGCAAGCCTGTCGACTCGACGACGCTCGACACGGCACTCGACGCCCTCGCCGCCGAGTTTGACCTCCCCTACACGGTCCCAGGCGGCATGCCCACGTACCGCCGCACCCTGTGTATGTCGTTCCTCTTCAAGTTCTGGGTCGAAGTTGCCCAAGCGTGTGACGTCGTCCTCGACGGCGTGCGCAAGACGGATGAGGATGAGGTCACCAACATGATCCACCGCGCGCCGTCGTCGTCAACGAGGGACAACTCGGACCCGTACGCGCAGAATGTCGTCGGCAAGCAGGTCGCGCACTCGTCCGGTCTCAAGCACTGCACGGGCGAGGCCATCTACTCGGACGACATGCCGGCGTGGTCCAACGAGGGCCACCTCGCGCTCGTGCTCTCGTCGCGCGCACACGCCAAGCTTCCCTCGGTCGACCCGTCCGACGCGCTCGATGCCCCCGGCGTGCTCACGTATGTCGACTGGCGCGACCTCCCGAGCGAGAAGGCCAACGTGTGGGGGCCTGCGGCTCAGGACGAGCTCTTCTTCGCCAAGGACGAGGTGACGAGCCACGGCGCGATCATTGGCGCAGTCGTCGCCAAGACCAAGCTGCAGGCGCAAAGGGCTGCGAGGCTCGTCAAGGTCGAGTACGAGGACCTGCCCATGATCTTGACCATTGACGAGGTGCGCCTTCCTCCGTTTCCTCCGCCTCCCTCTTCCCCTCCTCGTTCTCCTGCTTCTCCTCCTTCTTTGACGTCTTCTTCACCTTTCCGCGTACGTTACTGACCTTCTCTCGTCGTCTCTCTAAGGCCATCGCGGCCGACTCGTACCACCAGACCTACAACCGCCGCATGGCGCGCGGCACGCCCATCGCAACCGCGCTCGCCGAGTCCGAGTTCACCCTCTCGGGCACGACGTACTCGCCGTCGCAGGAGCACTTCTACCTCGAGACGCAGGCATGCATCGCCGTGCCCAAGCTCGAGAGCGGCGAGATGGAGATCATCTCGTCCACGCAGGCCCTGACCGAGACGCAGCACTACGTCGCTCAGGTCACGGGAGTGCCTCGGAGTCGCATCGTGGCCAAGTGCAAGAGGATGGGCGGCGGCTTCGGCGGGAAAGAGTCGAGGACAACGATGCTCGCGGCGGTCTGCGCCACGGCGGCAAAGAAGCTCCGCCGCCCCGTCCGCTGCATGCTCGAGCGTCACGAGGACATCAAGATTTCCGGCCAGCGGCACCCGTTCAAGACCGAGTGGAAGGTCGGCTTCACCAGGGAGGGCAAGCTCACGGCCCTCGAGGCCGACTTCTTCGCCAACGCCGGCTACTCTCTCGACATCTCGGGCGGCGTCGCCGACCGCGCTATTGCACACGCGACCAACAGCTACTACATCCCGAACGTCGATGTGCGCGCCAAGCTGTGCAAGACGAACACAGTCTCCAACACCGCCTACCGAGGGTGTGCGTCTTCTTCTCCGTCTTTGCCTTCCAGTCCTTTCCGTTTTGCGGCGATAATCACGCTGCCCTTTACCCATCTCTGCAGTCGGAGGGCCGCAGGGCATGCTCGTCGCCGAGACGTACCTTGAGGCCATCGCGACGCACCTCAAGCTCGACATCGATGACGTCCGCAAGCTCAATCTCTTCAAGGAGGGCGACGAGACGCACTTCTTCCAGAAGGTCCTCGACTACCACGTGCCGCGCCTCCTCGAGGAGTGCAGGACCTCGAGCGCATACGAGGAGCGCAAGAAGGCCGTCGCACAGTTCAACAAGGAGCACCGCTTCCGCAAGCGCGGTATCGCGCTCCTGCCGACTACCTTCGGGCTCGCGTTCGGCGTGAAAGCGCTCAACATGGGCTCTGCCTTCGTCAACATCTACATGGATGGCTCGGTTCTCGTGGCGCATGGCGGCACAGAAATGGGGAACGGGCTATACACGAGCAAGTCGAATCCATCCCGTCGTGCAGGTACGCGAGCTGACATATCCATCGCGATACAGAGTGCCTCCAAGTCGCGGCTGAGGAGCTCAAGGTCCCGCTCGAAGCCGTCTTCACGAGCGAGACTTCGAGCAAGACGGTCCCCAACGCCGTCCCCACAGCTGCCAGTGCCGGTAGCGACCTGGTACGTCCCTCTAACTACTGAGTGATGCGTCTCGACCCCAGTGGACTGACTTCCTCTCTTCCCCGTGTCCGCTCTCCACCTCTGTGCACGCCTCTCCTCGCTTTTCTCACCTCGCTCGCCTCTCCTACCCTCGCCCTTTGTCAGAACGGCTACGCTGTCCTCAACGCCTGCCGCGAGCTCAACTCGCGCCTCGCGCCCTTCCGCGAGAAGCTCGGGCCCGACGCGCCTATGTCGGCGCTCGCCGGGGCCGCGTGGGCCGAGCGCGTCAGTCTCTCGGCTACGGGACACTACGCCACTCCCAACCTCGGCTACGTGTGGAATGTGCAGGAGCGAACGGCCGACCTCTTTGCCTGTACGTTGTCGTGCGCCTCCTGAAGCTGTCGGAGGCTGCGGACCCTGACCACGTCCGTCTCGGCGCAGACTTCACGCAGGGCGCCGCCGCTGCCGAGGTCGAGCTCGACACGCTCACGGGCGACCACACGGTGCTGCGCGCCGACATCAAGATGGACGTCGGGCGCAGCCTCAACCCGGCGATTGACTACGGTCAGATCGAGGGCGCCTTCGTGCAGGGCATGGGGTGGGCTACGATGGAGGAGTCGCTGCACCTGAGGAACGGCGCGCTCTTTACGACCGGGCCAGGCGCGTACAAGGTGCGCTCGCTCTCGCTATCTCTGTGCTCGCGCCAGCGCGAAACGGCACGCTGACGCGCCCGCGCGCATCTCCGCAGATCCCCGGGTTTGCCGACATCCCGCAGCAGTTCAACGTCTCGCTGCTGCGCGACGCCGAGTGGCCCAATCTGGGCACGATCCACTCGAGCAAGGGCATTGGCGTGCGTTTCTCGCCCCCCTCTTCCCCTCCGTCGCCCTTTCGCAACCCCCGCGCCCCGTCGACCTCGACTAACCCCCTTTCTCTCCAACCGCGCAGGAGCCCCCCTTCTTCCTCGGCGTCTCCGTTGCCCTCGCCCTGCGGCAAGCGCTCCGCTCCGCGCGCGAGGACGCGGGCATCCCGCCCTCGGACCTGGTCGAGTTCCGCTTCCCGCTCACGGCCGAGCGGCTCCGGCTCGCCGTCGGGGACAGGCTAGTCAAGAAGGGGGAGGTCAAGCCCAAGGAGGGCGAGGAGGGCAAGGGATTCTTCGTGACGCTGTCGTGAGGAGGGACGGAACGTCGGTGAGGGGAGGGATGGGAGGGGCGTTTGTCTGTCTGTCTGTCTCGGGTTCTGCTTGTGTCGCATCGCTTCCTTCCTGCACCTGTGCCGGTTTGTGTCGTCTACTCTCGGTCTCTTATCCTGCTGCGTGTGTCGCCGAGAGGATACAATGTAGACAGGTGGGTATCGAACGAAAGGAGGACGGGGAGGCTGGGGAGGCTAGGCATCGCCGAACAGTTTCCTGACGGCCTTGAGCACTGAGTCCTTGGAAGGGTCGTAGGGGTGGTCCTTACTCGGGATCTCGAGCAAAGCCGGGAACGCCTGCGTGTACTTCTCGACGAGGGGCCGGATCTGGTCCGCGACCTGCGAGGGCGAGGGAGGGGTCAGCGGAGATCAGCGAGCGAGGGAGTGAGAGAGCAGGGGCGCACATGCTGGTTGATGAGGAGGATAGCGATGTCGCTGCGCTCGGTGAACTCGGCAAAGGCGGCCTCGATGGTCGACACGGGCGTCTCTGCGGAGGGGCGCGAGTCTCGTTAGCGGATGTCGCGCAAGTGGGAATGGGCTGCGACAAAGTGCTCTGTCACAGCGTGGACGTCGCCTGGCACGATGCAAGCCGGAAGGCGTGCGAGATGACGGCGCGAGGTGGGGGGACCAGCCGATTGAGGACGACGCGCAGGGCGGCGGCTGTGACTCACTCGAGTCGACGACGACAAAGTTCTTCTTGCCTCGCTCGAGGTGACCCGTTCCTGCGAGGAGGAGGCCCGTGACCGTGTCCTGAGCGACGCGAGGGCGAGATGAGGCGGTGTCAGCCCGTCAAGAGAGCGAAGCGGGCTCGAGGGATGGTAAGAGGAGGCGTACCTCGTCCCCAATGGTGGCTATGAGCGTTCGCTCCTTGTACTGAGTCGTCGCTGCCATGTTGGCGCGGTGGAGGAGGGCACAACCCCACTCGGGCCTCCCCTCCTCGCCCCTCAACCTCTCCCTCCCCCCGACCACACGCACCCGCGCTGACTACACGCGGTCGACAGCTCGAACATGCCAGACCATGCCGAGAATGGCATCCGGACCTTTCCCGTCATCATCCAAGGCGGCGACACCCGGCTCGCCGCTCTCGGGCGAGCGGGCGACGAGTTCGTCCTCGTGCTGGCGCAGGACGCCGCTCGGAAGGAGGAGACCGACTCGGGCAACGGCATCCTGACCTCGCTGAGCGTGCTCGTCTCGGAAGATCCGTTCCCTGGCCTGACCATGGACGGGCGGCAGATGATCTGGGTGCACGAGTCCCCTCTCCTCTCTCGGCTCTCGCGGCGCACACTGACCTCTCGCTTCTCTCACAGGTCAAGAACTACTCGGAGAATGCAGGCTTGCTGGAGCAGCTCGAACAGGCGAGGGTCCTGCGACCGTGCGTTCCCTGGTCCGCTGCCGCTCCCCCATTCCATCTGCCTCACCTGGCTTTCCTCGCAGAACCGGCTCGACGATCCCGCAAGGACTCGTGCGATTACCAATGGCGGTCGTCGTCCCCGACGAGAGCGAGATGGCGCATCGCTGTGCGCTCGACGGCTGCGAAAGGTTCGAGTCGGTGGAAACCGCTCCCCGCTTCAAGCGCTGCAGCTTGTGCAAACGGCGGTACTACGTGCGTGCATCGTCTGGCTTCCTTCTCGATGTGCGTCATTGACACTCGCGATCACCCACAGTGCTCGACAGAGGTGGGCCCGTCTCCCGCCTGGCTGTTCTCGACGGCCGACGCCCGTCTTTCGCGCCCGCGGCCTGACCCCGCCTTCGTCATACAGCATCAGCACGCGCATTGGGCACGCCACAAGAAGGACTGCAAGGACCTAACGGCAGGGCGCTACACGCAAGTTGAACAACGGCGACGGGCGCAGGACGAGCTGCCGGCGCCTGCCCGGGTAGAAGAGCTCGCCGAGGGCTCCTGACACGACGTCCGTGCGCTGCTTTGCCGATGTCTCCGAGCGTTCACCGCCGTCCCGTCCGCCCCGCCTCGTCTCCTGTCGCTCGCGCCCCCTGGGCCTTTGACCGTCCGTCCGGGGTCGCCGTGGGGCGTCCGCACACGCCGGCGCCTCCTCTCGAGCGCTCGAGGACGCTGCATTCAGACTTCGCTTCCTCTCTTCTCTTCACTCTCCCGTTCCTCGAACCTTGCTCGCCTGAACTCGTAACGGCCTCTCCCGCCATGTCTTTCGGGGTCAAGCTCGCCACGCCGACGCAGTGCGCGCCGCAGACGCTCACCTGGAGCGGGCCGCCTGTGCGCAAAGCCCTGGGCATGTGGGTCCAAGGCACGGTGCGACCTGTTCCTCTTCCCCCATTGTGCCTGTCCGTCGCTGATGACCCGCTCATCCCGCCCGAGGCAGAACTACTTCGCCGAGATCATCCGCGAAAACCTGACCGACACGCTGGGGACCGTCGAGTGGCTATGCGACGTGCCGGCCGGGGCCTGGATCGCGTTCGAGATCCTGGACCTCGGCAACACGTCTGCCTGGTCCGCGTCGAGCTTTTACCAGGTCCAGCCTGGGACGACTGACGCGTGTCTGAGGAGGAATGAGGGCCAGAAGGCCGTCGAGTCGATGGCGGCGCTCGCGAGCTCGTTGAGCAGCGCGAGCCCTCAGCTGTTCACCTATCCTGCGTGCGTCTTCCGGTGTTGTCGCCCCGGTCTGGTCTGCAGGAGGGCTGACCCGCAGGCGTGGGCGTTTCCCGCAGAACCACGACGCACACTCTGGCCTCGCCGACCACGCGCGCCGTCTCCTCCTCGTCGACCGCGCTAGCACCCACCTCGTCTTCGTCCTCGGACTCGGTCAACGTCGGCGCCCTCGCAGGCGGCATCGCCGGCGGCGTCGTCGGCGTACTCGCCCTCGCCGCGATGCTCTTCCTCCTCTTCCGCCGCCGCGCCCGCCGCCGCCGCGACGGCCAAAGTCCGAGCAGCGCCGCCGACACGGAGAAGGCGCCACGGCACCAGGGACGGACCCCCGTGAGCACCCCCTCGGGAGGAGGCTTCTTCCGCACCCTGTCCATGTCGGGCAACCCTGTCGACGCGTGGCGCAGCCGCGTCCAGTACGGTGCGCCGCCGTCTGCGCGCACACGCGCCGTCTCGGGCGCGACGGCCGGCGGCGGAGCGGGGCTTGGCTCGCTGTCGGCGGCGCCTGCGCAGCCTGCCTCGACGGGTCCGCGCGTTGGCGTGCCCGAGGTGGGCGAGGGCGGAGACTACGAGGCGTACCGCCGGGCGCAGCAGCAGCCGCTTCACGCCCAGCCGTACGGAGGGTTCGTCCCTGGCGCGAGCGCCTCGGCGACGCGCCTCCTCGAGACGTACGATCACCCACCCGGTGGGCAACCGCTCGAGCCCCCGGTGGCGAGGCCGCCGACGAGGCTGACGACGCCGGGGGGGCTGACTGACTTTGGCGGGGCGGGTGGAGCGGGAACGGGGTTGGGAGCGGGGGGGATGGAGGAGGGGCTGAGGGGGTACGGCGAGGGAGGGGCGGGGTACGCGAGCTACTCGAGGGGGGCGTAGCGTCAGGGCTGAGCAGGAGATGGAGCCGATTCACACGTCCAGCCGAGTGAGCAGCAGCAGCGCGAGACTGAAGCGGAAGCTCGAGAGCTCGCGTCACGGTGGCCGAGGACTCGGAGGAGGACGACTCGACGATGGCACGGGCGTCGACAACGAGGGAAGCAGGAGGACCACGCAGCGAGTGACTAGCTCCCGAGGCACGTGGCGCACAGCCCAGCGAAGTTCGAGGCTGTGATCCAGGATGGACGAGAGCGATGATTACCGCGGCGAGGCGGAGTCGGCGGTCGGCGCCTCTTTCGACCCCCGACGACATGCCGACGCCGCGGCAAGTGCCTCTGTTGAGGCAGGCTGCTGCTGTCTCGCCTCTGCTGTACCGCCCTACCGCACGCCGGTACGCTACGAGCGCACCGCCCCCCGCTCGGCGAGGAGCCGTCGACCTTGCGCTGCTCGGGGCAGGAGGCGCCCTCGTGACGGGCTTCCTGCTGTACAGGGGTGGGTCCAGGGCAAAGGACGACATGGCGGGATATCCAGAGGGCGAACGCGCGAGCTTCACCGTCCCCGTCATCGCCCAGTGCGTCGTCTCTCTCTCGCTCATCCCGATGCGGGGCTCTTGCCTGCGGATCGCTGACCCTTCTCTACTCTCCAAAAGGACGGGTGGGACCAGCACAAAGACCCTGACTCTGCTCAGCCCCGCCGAGACCAACGCCCGCCTCAAGGAGAACGAGGCCTCGTTCGCCGTCTCGAGGCGCAACAACCCCCTCATCCGCTACGACACCAACAACCTCGCGTCAAACTCTCCCATCGAAGACGACTCGTGCTGCGTCATCCTCGAGCGAGACAGCCAGAGCAAGGTCCAGGGCGACCTCGTCTTCTTCGGCGTCTTCGACGGCCACTCGGGCTGGCAGACGTCGCGCCTCCTCTCGTCGTCGCTCGTCTCGTACGTCGCCCGCGAGCTTGACCTCGTCTTCCGCGCCTCCGACCCCTACCTGTCTCTCGCCTCGCCCCCCTCGACCCGCTCCTCCTCCAACAAGCCCTCGATCTGGTCCCTCTTCTCGAGCACCCCGCCAGCACCCAAACCTCAGCTCGACAAGCACGACCCCATCATGCAGGCCGCCATCAAGAACGCATTCTCCAAGATGGACCAGGAGATCGTCTCGGCGCCCGTGCGCCTCCTCGAAAAGCTGCAGCGCGAGGGCAAGCTCCCGACGGCCAAGGGCGGCGACATGGGCATCGAGCAGTCCGAGGCGCTGAGCACGCTCCTCCCGGCCTTGAGCGGCAGCTGTGCGCTCCTCGCCTTCCTCGACGCCGGGCGCAACAAGCTCCACGTGGCCGTCACGGGCGATTCCCGCGCTGTCATGGGTGTCTGGGTGCCCGACGGCGCCGGCGGGGGCAAGTGGCGCGTCGAGCCCCTCAGCGAGGACCAGACGGGCCGCAACCCCAAGGAGGTGGCGCGCGTGCAGAGCGAGCACCCGCCGAGCGAGGCCGACACGGTCATTGCGCGCGGGCGGGTCCTCGGCGGGCTCGAGCCGACGCGCGCGTTCGGCGACGCGAGGTACAAGTGGCCGCCTGGGACGCAGCAGAAGCTCGCGGCGGCGTTCCACCCGGGGTCGGTGAGGGGCCCGCCGAGGAACTACCACACGCCGCCGTACGTGACGGCGACGCCCGAGGTCGTCACGGTCGACCTGTCCAAGGGCCCGACAAAGACGCGCAAGTCGATCGGCTCGTTCCTCCCAGTGTCAAGCCCGGAAGAGCCTCCTGCGACGCGCTTTGTCGTCCTCGCGACAGACGGTCTCTAGTGCGTCCCTCTCTCCGTCCTCTTCCCTCTCGCCGTCCTCAAGGCTGACCGTGTGCGCTTATCCTCGACCCAGCGACCGCCTCGACAACCAAGAGATTGTCTCCCTCGTCGGCGCCCACCTCTGCGGCGTGCGCGGCACACAGACGCGCCCCGCCGTCCTGGCGCACTCGGTCGACCCGACCGCCATCTCGGGCCCGCACGCCTCGCACACCCCGCGACAGGAGCCGACGCGCGGAGAAGGCGAGGTCTTCACGTTCGAGGACACGGGCAACCTGGCGACTCACCTCATTCGCAACTCGCTCGGCGGCGCCAAGAGGGACCAGGTGTCGGTGCTGTTGAGCATTCCGGCGCCGTTGAGCAGGAGGTACCGCGACGACGTGCGTCTCTTCTCTCTCTCTCTCTCTCTCTCTCTCTCCGTCTCTCGAAAGGCTCAATCTGACGCACGACATCGCTCACTTCTCCGCGCAGATCACCTGCACGGTCATCCTCCTCGGCGACGCGGCGCGCGACGGCGAGGGCGGCAGTGGCGGCGTGTACAGGCGCGAGGAGGGGTTCGACATCCCCCTCAAGGCCAAGCTGTAGGTCCTCCCGCGTGCCGCGACGCAGCGTGTAACGACTGTAGCTACTCCCCTTTGTCTGTGCGAGGCGAGCCCGAACAGAAAGAGCGACCAGGAGACGGCTGCACGGAGCGGGCTCGGCGTCTTTCGTCCTCGCGCCCACTGCTACGTGCTCGAGCGCCTCTTCTTCACGCTCGCAGCGGAGGCGCCAGGCGACAACACTGCTTTTCAGAGGGTGGTGCAAGCGGGGGATGCGGGGTGCACCACGAGCAGCGAGGGTACACAGAGGAGGGGACGGAAGACAGACAAGCGATGGAGGGAGACAAGAGACGGGCGGGAGGGTGATCAAGCAGGTAGATGCGGTCAAAAGCGTGAACGGGAGGGCACGGACCTCGAGCGACGGGCTACTGCTCCTCACTCGATTCGGGCTCGAGGTCGGAAGGATAGAGGAAGTCGTACTCCTGCGCAATGCTGTGTACCATGGGCGGCGGCGGAGTCGAGTCGGGCGGGTAGGTCGACGTCGAGAGGCGGATTTTGGGCCAGTCGCTCTCGGTCGTACAAGTTGCTGAGTACGTCTTGACGTGCTGGGCCAGGGCGTGCTCGATCTGGGTCGTTCTCGAGTCAGTCGGGCGGTCGAGGCCTCCTCCGAGAGTTCCGGCCACACACCATCTCGCTCCAGAGCAGACCCTCGCGCTTGAGGCGCGCGGGAATTGTTGGACTGATATACTCCGACGGCTGGCGCGATGAGAGACACCAGTGGCACTCGAAAACCGGGCCCAGCGCCTCAAGCTTGGCCTCGCTCGACCGGTCGTTGGAGAGGCCGGTGCGCTCGAGCACATCGAGCACCTGTTTGACCAGAGTGAGGCTGGGACCCCAGCTGCTGCTCACGGGCCCCGTGAATCCGTGGCCGAAGTCGTTGGCGCAGACGTCTGGGAAGTAGCAGTGCTTGTAGCCGTCGCGGCCGTTGGTGGCGAAGCGGGCAACGAGCTGCGAGAAGAGGCCTTCAATCTCGGCGTCCGTGACGGTGTCGGCCGTATCGCCCAGGTCGATCGCCACGTTGCCGTAAACCGAGTAGGCAAAGTCGAGGCCGGGCCCGTGCGCGTCGCTGGTCGCGCGAAGGAGAGCTGCCGTCCGGTTGACCGGCTCGGCAGGCGCCTCCAGCTTCTTGGCCAGCACGTCGTCGACCGCTGCCCGTGTCTGGGCGAGGACACCGGCAAGTCGACGCGCAAAACCGACCTTGACGGCGCGACGAGCCTGGTCGACGTCCTCGAGAATGGCAGGGAGGGCAGCATCCCATGCCTCGTCCGTCATCTCTGCTCCCTCGGGGACCCAGAGCGGCTCGACGTGAGGTAGAGTAGAGAACACTTCGCACGAGGGGAACGTCGGGAGTGCCTCGCCCTGCTGGGCGGTGAAGAGCTCCACGTAGCGCCGGCTGAGGGCGATGTAACGTGGGCGCAGCTCGCAGAGGCGCACTCGGGCATGGCGAATCTTCGTCTCGCGCTCGAGGTACTCGATGATCTTAGGCGAGATGCGGGACCAGACTGCCTCAGTCGCGAGGTCAGCGCGCGCCTACGAGCGACGGAAAGCGGGAAGGACGCACTGGCGTCGGTGAGCCTAGCCGGCTGATCGACGAGATTCGACAAGTGCGACGACTGCACGTGGTCCCACCTGCGCGCCAGCAGAAGCGAGAACGTCAGCTCACGCACGCGCGTCAGCACAGACAACGAGGGAGCGAGACACACTCGGCCTCGCTGTAGCCGAGCGCGATGAGCTTCTCCTTGGTGCTGCACAGCCGACACGGGAGATTAGGAATCGCGGGCAAGCGGCGAGCGGGAAAGGGGAGGCACGCTGTCTTGCGCGCCGAGCTAGCGGCTTTGCCGGCCTCCCGGCGCAACACCTGCGACGTGAGCTCCCAGGTCTTGAGCGCGTATGCATCCTTAAGCAGCGCACGACGTCAGCGTGGGCACTCTCGAGAGGCCAAGTCTGAATGCTGCTCACCTTGCGCCAGTTGGCGACGATCGTGCGACGGTCCGCGACGAACGCCTCGAGAATGCTGACGGCAGGGTGCTCGGCCGCGCTGCCGTCCGCGTCCTCAGCCTGGCTCTGCTTCATGCTTTCGACGTGGCGCTTGACGTCCGCCTCGAGCTCGTGGAGGCGGATGCTCACGGCCTGCACGTCGGGCAGGCAATAGTTCGCTGCCGGCAGGAGTTTGTCAGTGGCGCGGCACCTGGCGGTGACACTGTGTAAAACGTACGAGCTGGTTCATAGCGACTGCGACCCGCCTGTCTGTGCGTGAAGTGCGAGCACTCGAATGCCTTTGGGTGCAGGTCTCTCTGAAGGTTGGACGCGAGCGCCCCGGTGACGAGACTATGGGGGATCGCGAGGAGCCCGTCAGCTCCATGGAGCGGGGAAGGTATGTATGACGACTCACTTGACACGCTGGCAGGCCTGCGCAAGAAAGGGCAGAGGAGATTCAGTTAGCGACGGCGAGGCAGGGCAAAAAAACAGAGCGACGGGCACCTTGCACCAGCGCCTCCTGAGCGCGTAGTCGACAATGACGGCCCTCCCACGCCCGCACAGGTGGCAGTCGCGCTCGTAGATGAGGGACGCGAGCTGCATCTCGCTCAAATCGATCGACTCGAGCCTTGGGAGGTCGACGTTGTCGCGCACGGTGGCCCAGATGGGCGCGGCGGAGCGGCGAGTGAACAGATTACGCATCATCTTGTTGACGCGGCACATGGCGAGGAGCGTCGGCGGGTCGAGGTGGCGCGAGACCTCGACGAGGACGTCGAGGGGCATGGCGAGGAACGCCGACAGCTTGCCCGCCCTGCCTTTGCCCCTACCCTGAGTCGTCGCTCCACCCTTGCGTTTGCCCTTGGACGAGTTGTTCGAGGACTGACGCGCCTTCTTGGGGGCGGGGGCACCGTCCGAGTGCTCGCCTGCGCGGAGCGAGGTGAGAAGTGTCAGTGCCGTGGCGTCGCGGCGTGCTTCGCGGCCGCAAGAGCACACCTTGACCCCATCCGTCGTCGTTCTCCTCCGTGAGCTTGCGGTGGCTCCTGCGCCCCGACGAGGTGGTGCTCGTCGAGTCGGCCTCGCCGCCCACCTGCTCATCTCCCTCGTCGGTGTTGGGCGCTGTCTCTGTAAACTTGACCGCCGCGGTAGCGGCACCGCGCTTGGTATGCTGCATCGTGCGCACTTGTCTGCGAGGCGAAGAGCGAGTGAACGAAGGGGGCGCAACTCACCTTTGGAGCGCCGCGGCAAGCTTAGACACCCCCTCGTCCGACCTCATCACTCTTAGGTGAGTGCGGTGTGTCAAAGGGATGCACCCTGAGCTTCTGCATCATACTGCAGCATCACTGAAGCGTCCGATGCGCCTGAGTGCGTCTCCTCGCCTCGTCCTCTATCCCATCAGCTCACGCTCGGTTTGGGACCCTCTGTACCTTCACCGCTCACTCAGAGGAGACTCAGAGGCCTCTCAGATGCCCTGAGCGTGTGCTCTACCCCTCTGCTGAACCAGCTTGACGTGCGCTCACTTTCCTCTCGCTGCGAGGACGCGCGTGCGGTGCCTCCTGCAGCTGGCCGCGGCGAGGCTTCGCAAGGGCCCAAGTCGCCGCCTCTTCGTCCTGCTTCTGCTTCAGAATTTTTCGCAGCATCCCTGCTCTCGACGACGCAGAGATGAGTTCCCTCGGCTCCCTCTTGCTGCGCTCTGCCTCCAAGCGCGAGCCCTGCCCGACCGTGCAGCGTGCGCCGACTGCCGCCCCACTCAGCTCTCGCCGCGGGACCCTGGAAGACCAGACCGGATCGAGCTCGTGGCAGGATTGGCGACGCCAGCCTGCGGAGCCTGCTGGTTTCGCAGCTTGCCCTTTCCTTGAAGCGGACTCTCGGTCCGTGCGCGGAGCTCATGTGCGATCGCTTCTTCTTCCCAGACTGTCTCTGCTACCCCATCAAGCGCAAGCGCCCCACTTCCCGCGTCCCTCTCACACATCCCGCTCCTCGCGTTCCCACCGCGTCGCGCCCCTCATCTCTCCGCCTCTTGTCGCACTCCCGCCCCCAAAGCCGACCACGTGCGGCTGCTCGAGAACTCCAACTGCGCTCTCCATTGTCGTCCACGCCGTGTTTATGCCCAGCAGGCCCCACACGGCGTCGTGCTCGAGGCGAGCCCGCTGCTCCTTGGCGGCAGCGGCGGCTACGACGACGGTGGGTGCCGGTCCGCGCGGCTCTGGTTCGGCAGCAAGTCGGAGCGAATGCTGAACCTGGACGTGATGGTGAAGAGGGTACTGCTGGTGGTACTGCCGCGGCGGCGACGCCGGTGACGCCACTGTGAGGCTCCGCGGGAGCGTCCAGTCCGTGCGCGTCGCACGGTCTTTGCCGGCCAGCGAGGAATGCGGCGAGCCCTCGCTGACAGCGAACGACGTCTCCGGGGAAGACGGGTCGTAGGCCCGCGACGTGTCGCGCGATGTCGCCGGTGAAGACGAGGATGAGGACGAGGGGCGGGGCGCGCGGTGCCACGCGTGCGAGAAGGGGGCAAAGGCGTCGACGCTCGAGTGGATGGGATGCGACGTAGAGCGCTGCTGCTGCTGGGTAAACCCCACGTTGGGCGAGGACTGGCGCAAAGGAGGACCGTCACCGAGGCTCGAGAACGTCGAGTCGCCCAGCTCGTCGTCGGCCCCGCTGCCCGGCTCCGGCTCAGCCTCTACCTCATCCTCGTCCTTGATCTCGCTGATGACTCCCAGACGAACGCTCGCCCTCGTCGCTCTGCGCTGGCTGCGCGCGGCGGTCGTCGGGCGCCAGTCCGGATCGACGGCCGTGTGCGAGCGCCTGCGTCCGCGCCCGCGAGTCGCAGGGCCAGCGGCGTTGCGCGACCGAGGGCAAGTCTGCATCGGTGACAGTTCTTCTGAGAAAGGAGGACCCGGGAATGAGGAGGGGACGACCTCGATGACGAGCGCCTTGAGGGCTGCGGCGGCGGCCTTGTCGACTCCGTCGCGGGGCTCAAACGGCTCGGCGGCCGCGAAGCCCGCGTCTTCCGGCGCGACCGGTTCGTCCTCCTCGCTGAGCGGCTCCAGCAAGCCCTCGCACCACCCCCACGCCCTCAGCGCGCCGTAGCCACCCATGCGCTCGACCCTCTTCCTCTCGTCCCTCCTCCGCTTCCTCCGTCCCTCTCCCCCTTCCGCTCCCTCGTCCTCTCCCCACATGCTCGTCCTCCAAGCCTCCCACGCCCCAATTCCTCGGTGCTCCCTGTCCTCCCGTGGCGGCACGCGCTTGCCACGCTCTCGCGTGAGCAGGCCCGACCCGAGCGGCAAAAGGGGCAGGAGCGTCCCGCCCCGCATGCGCACCGTGTCTGGCGGCGCCCTGCCTTCCTCCTCTGTGCCGTCGCCGAGCGCTCCGCCGTACACGCCCGACCTGGCGGGAAGCTGGGGCTCGCCCGAGCGGAAGCGCCCCGAGCGATCGCGCAGGGGGTGGAAGGGTCTGGCGTCGTTGACGGGAGCCGCAGCAATGACGGCTGAGTCGTGGTCCTCGCGGGCGGCCCAGCCCTGCGCGTGGGCGTGGGCGGAGTGCGGCACAAGCGAGGTGAC